>CM076577.1:929321613-929604796 GCA_034641835.2 Pinus albicaulis | reverse complement strand
AAGTGTAGGCATTGCTTCGGCCCATTTGGTGAAGTAGTCCACAGCTACGATAATATAAGCATGCCCCCCCAGCCGAGTGAGGGTTACACGTCATAAAATTGATGCCCCACTTCGCAAAGGGACCAATAGTTGTTATAGCATCATTTCTCACCTTGACATGATTCATGATTGCTTTATGGCTTTTGGGCACCCATTCCTACAGACTTGGACAAATTCACTTAAAAACAGTGTAAAATCCCTCATACGCGACTATGCCCGTGTTTTTCCGCGTGTATACACGAGTCCAGCTAGACTTTTCCGCGTATGCCATTAAAATGATTAAAAAATATATAAAAAATCCCTAATTTCGCGCTGGGTTGATGGTTACTCAGGTAGTTCAACCACCCCAGCCCGTGGCCAACTGTTTCCAACTGTTGAAACTACTTGGAGGGACTATAAAAAGCCCTCATGTGTATGGCCTAAGGGAGAGAGAATTATTGATATTATACTCTGTTGGTATTCCCTATCCAAGTCTGATTCCCCGTGCCTCCTGCACTTTCCCAGTTCATTGTAGGAAACCCTTGTTTCCTTGAGATACACATCCCTTTATATGTTATCTCGTATGCACCAGTTTGGAAGGAGTCTTAGCGAGGCAAGGGCTGGACGGATCCGGACGACGATCTGCGAAGGCCTTGGAAGGATCAGGTGATCTCTCCTCTTGATTACTTTTGTACGTACTATTTATAATACAGAAGTATCATGCTGTTCCCGAAATAAACGTGTTAGTGTATGCTTTAATGTATGAAGAATATTTGTTATACGAGCATTCATTATGATTTATTTAATGTTTTATATGAATCTCACTAACATATAGAGTAGATATATGTTGTACAACTTGTCCTTTGTGCTGGTTTCTTCTTGTATTTCAGGTTAAGGAGGAAGGACGGTTGCAGGGAGTTTGGACTCCACGTGGATCCACTTCAAACGTAGGACCAACGGGTAAATCTCTCATTCTGCTCTATTTGGTTTTTCTGAACGTGCATGGTTGTGTGAGTCTCTGTTAAGTAGTACGCCCCTACTCTGTGGAGGTTGTATCCCAACCAACCTCTAGGGTGTTAATTCTCCGAAACAGAACTGGCGACTCCACTGGGGATCACATTCTTGTGATTCTCCTGTTGGGTTGTTTCAGCTGTTTGGTAGGTTGCCAACAGTTTTATCTGTCATTTGCAGTCCAGTTTGTTTTCTTGCAGTCAGTCAGAAGTCTTGGTGTCTTTTCCAGACTTGTTCTTTTGTTTTTTTTCATTATTTACCTTTGCATACGCTTCTTCTTTTGCACACAGTCGCGTATACACGCGAGTTTTTCTGAAGGAAACCGCGTATACGCGGGTTTCCCTTATAACAGACGCGTATACACGCTGGTTGCACAGCTGTGAAGCCGCGTATACGTAGGCAGATTTTGAATTTTTAGGATTCTGGAGTTTTTGGTCCTTTTTGGCTGTGGAGGCCTGTGTCTGCAGAGTCTCTGTACTTACTGGAGTGTGAAGGAAGTGGTTTCATGTCTTTTCTCTCTTTTGTTTGAGTGGAAACTAGTCTTTTGGCAAAAGTGTTGTTTTTGGTGCTGGCACTTCTGGATTGAGTTCCAAGATCGCTTTCTGAGCATTCTTGGTTGTTCTGCTTTATCAGAACAGAGAGCTTCTGCTCACTGACTCGCTCCTATCTTTGTGTTGTGCTTCGCATTTCGATTTTTGCTTCGTTTTCGATTGGTTTTCTTGAGTTCCATAGGCTAGGGTTTTGTTGCAATTTTCGAAGAACTTTTCTTGTTTCTTTGGAGTTTTTTGTTGCAGCGAATTTGCACTATTTGTCTAGGCTGATTGACTGAGTTTTTGGTCTTCCGTTGCTCTTATTGGTCTTGCTACGAGTTAGCTTTATAAGGTTTGGGAGCATAGTTGAAGTTTGTGCTTGAAATTCGGTCTCGTTTTGGTTTGGATTTTGATAGTTTGTGCTTGGTCTTTTTGAGCTCTTGCTTTATAAAACTAAAAAGCCCAAAAAACATTTGTTTTGCTTTTTGTTTTTGCATTTCAAAAACTCAAAAAACATTGTCTCTTGTTTTTGTTTTGTTGTTGCATTTTCATTTTTGTTTTGCCATATCTTTTGGAGCTTCTGTGAAGTTTCTTGCTTCTAGTTTTCGGCTTGATTTTGAGGAGGAGTTGTCATTTGATTTATTCTTCTTGTTGTTAAGTGTTTTGGTGTCCTTATTTTAAGAGTTCTTGATTTCAAGAATTGGCTTTCTGGACAACAAAAGATGAGTTAAAACTGAAGGAGCTTTTTGGGAAATTTCACCTTGTTTTAAGAGATTTTGTGCATCTTAGGATTTACATGCTTGTAGTGATTTGCATTAGGTGCATTGAATCATTTAGTTAGCTTCTTAGTTTTTGTGAGTGTGAGTTTGCAATTCGAAAAGAAAAATACAATTTTTAGTCTCGTAGAACTTATATAGAGATTACTTTTCATCGAAAGACAAAGAACTGCATGTGCATGTAGTTAAGTTTTTATTAATTTCTTTTGCGTCAAAACACCATTGGTTTCATCTCCATATCCTTGTGACTTAATACAACAGCCCTTAAAATAAGCAATTTAATCTAAAATCAACTAGCAAGTTTTACTAAGTGTCGATCACCAACTAGCTAGGTTGTAGGGCCTTGGAATAGGTGAGTGGAGAGTTAACTCTCCAAGGCCGCTCAAACAAACATAGAAGTTGATTAATTGAGCGAAATCCAACTCCGTGAGGTGGACTGGGAAAGCTCTCATCTGAGAGTCAAGCGCGAGGGGAAGTGAAGGTTGAGAAGAGGGATACCCCCCTCCGATTAGCTGAATCTGACCTCAAGACCGTTCCGCCCAGCTTCTGATACGGATTGGTGTCCATAGTTGTCGTTCCTAGGTTCCACACAGGTGACTGCGGGGGGGAATACCCGTGGTACCTGAGGCAGACGTCGCATCACTTTCAGCAGTACTTCTGGGGGGTGCCCTTGCGAAGCTTGGGTGCTTGAGCCGGCAAAGGTTTTCGTTAGGAGGTCGGCGTAACTGTTTCTGATACCTTCGCTAGTTGTTCTGGGCCCTAATCATCCCAGACTGCTTTTGGAAGGCCCTATACTTCGCTTTCCTGTATTTTGGTGTCCGGTCCTCATCACCCGGAGCGGAAATAATTGGAGGTTGTTTGCTTGTTGTTTCTCAGGGATTTTTATTTTAGTGAGTGCTCTTTGCTCCTAGCTTGCCTAGCTTTTCACTTTTTTGAGTCTAATATAATAAATCTATAAAAGTGGCTGATCAAGCGCCTCGACGTTCGAGGAGAATCCGGGGGTTATCTCCCGAGAGTGCAGAGCCTTCTTCGAGAAGGCATAGGAGCGATTTAGCAGGTGGTTTCCACCCTGTGGAGTCTGACGTTGTGGAGAGAGATCCTCCACCAAGGTCTGAAGGTTTCGTAGCTGATTCCGGTGTCGGTTCCGAGAGGAGCGTTCCGCTCACCTCGCGAGTGTTGTTTCCTCAGGAAGAAGATTTTCAGATAGAAGATATACCTGAGCCTCCTGCTACAGGTCCATCTCCTCTTCCTCCTGATCATCCATTTGTTCTTCAGTACATCGGACCGGAGTCTGAGAGACCGCCGGATCTTCCATATCATTCTTATCTTTCGATGGCCACGACTGGGAACGCGGCTTCTACCGTGAGTGCTGCGGGCATTCAGACCCCTGCTTCTGTCGAGGCAGGGGGCACTCTTGCTCTATCTTCGAGTGCTTCTAGCACTGCTATGTTTGGCTCTGGATTCACCCAAGCATATGCTTCTCAATCTGGTCCCTTCGTTTCAGGGATGTCCATTGCTGGAAATCCCTCTTTTTCTTTTACCGCCGGTGCAACTGGATCTACGCCCATGTCTAACATGGCTAGTGGATCGGCTTCGTTTCAGGGTTTCCCCTTTGGGACTGGGCATATTCCCAGTCCCAATCCTTCTTTAGGGTCGTTTCCTTTTACGTCCCAGACCCAGAGTTTCAACCCTTGGTCTGGGGGGCAAAGTTCGACTGCTTTTATGGGATGGAATCCTATGTTTGCAACGTCGGGGGCAGGGAATCAGTTCTTCGCGAGTCATCAAGGGAATGCTTCTTTCCCTGCATCGAGTGCTTATCAGTTTCTTTCTCCTCTATCTAATGCGTGGAACCCCTACCAGGGGCTTTCCTCTTCGGTCAATACTTCAGCGGGGGGAACTAGTCTGGGTTTTGGTAACTCGGCGTGGGGAGGAGGTTCTTCTCCGTTTTCTACGGGTCCTTTCTGGCAGCCTGGTGCCTCATCAAATCCAAGCTATTCTTTTCAGAATGTTGGAAATCCATCCCATCAAGGATGGAATTCTCAGGCTCCGCCTCGATTACCATTTCTGGCAACGTTAAACTTGCCAGACTTGTCGAAGTTAACTAATGACCCGATTCGTTATAGTCCGGGGTGGCCTCCGGTCCCAACCAAACTTCCTTCAGACATTCCAAAGTTTGAAGGTAAGAATGGAGAGGATCCGGCGGACCACATCACCACTTTCCACTTATGGTGTTCGTCGAACTCCCTGATCGATGATTCGATTAGGTTGAGATTATTTCAACGCACCCTAACTGGGAATGCTGCCAAATGGTATATAGAGCTCACTGGGGGCAGTTTCGCCACATTTGGAGAACTGGCTGTCACATTTCTTAACCATTTTCAGTTGCCCGTCAGATATGAGGCTGGGACCGAACTCCTGGCTAATTTTAAGCAGGATGAGGCAACTCACATTTCTGATCATATTCAGGAATGGAGGAGAAGGAAGAGGCTTATCAAAGCCCATATTCCAGGTGAGTTCCTTCTCGAGTGGTTTTTGAAATCGCTTCAGTCAGACATTTCAAAGGATGTATCCCTATCAGGGGTATTTTCCGAGGAGCAGGCCATTTTTAGGGCCCAGCAGTTAGAACTGATCTATTCTCAGTCTGGGGTACTTTATAAGTATTTACCCAATGCTCCTCGCTCCAAATTGGATTTATCGAAACCCAAACCTGGTCCGCATGGTGACGGGCTTGTCGGATCGGTCAATAGTAGTGCAGCCAGCCTGCTTTCTCAATTGCAGCAGTTGTCTTTACAATCTGCTCCTTCTGGTCAGGCTGTGCCTGCTGATTCACCACCTTCCCAGTCTTTGTCCATAAATGATGTCCAAGCTTCTGGTCCCAAAGGAAATCAACAATCCGATGGGAAGAAGAAGGGACGTAATAACAAGAAGAAGGGCAATGCAAATAAAACCAACGAGCGTGTTGGTGAGGGTCAAAAGGAGAAAAAGAAAGTGAAGTTTCCGTGCAAGCTTTGTGCTGGAGACCATCTCACACACCTTTGCCCGAAAATTCAGGATGCTCAGCGCCTGTTATCTCAGCAAGGTTCTTCTAGTTCCCAGGCTGTGCTAACAAACCCTTTTCCCCAAGGGCAGCAATTAGCTATTGGCGCGAACCAAAATCCTGGGGCTTCCTCTGGAGGTGCCCAGGAAGGGGAAATTCCATCGAACATCTTTATGATGAGTGCTCACGTGGATGTCGCTACAAGATCCCGTGATTATGGCGGAGAGGAATCTTCGAAAGCTAAGGAAGTTCCTGATGCTACTGAGCCGCTTCACATAACGAAGCCAACTGTCGAGTCTATGCCTCGGATGCCAAAAGCATCTTCTAAGCGGTCAACGATTAATCCGAACGCGAGAGCTGCCCAGAACTACTCGATTGTAGAAGATCTGGCGCAGATTCCTTGTGCTATGTTTGCTTTAGAGGTACTCCAGTCTTTTCCGGCTCAGCGCAGTGCTTTGCTCACTGCCATTGGGGCTGTTGATCCGAAAAATTCTCTTCTGATTACTTTTGATATGACTAATTTTAAGAAGAGACTTCCTCATCACATGGCCTTCCATATTAAATCATCGTACCGAAAGAATAATATCTTTCGCACGGTCGTTGATGAGGGTGCTTCTACTTGCGTGATGTCTCTCGCATGTTGGAAGACACTAGGATCTCCCAAAGCTGTTCCATCTAGCACTATTCTTACTGCATTCGATGGCCATTCTCATAGGCCCCATGGTATTGTCCCGGCTTTGCCCATCTGTGTTGGGGGCAAAACCGTTAACATAGAGGTTGAGGTAGTAGATGCGGCCTTGGACTACAACCTTCTGTTGGGGAGAAACTGGATATATGATATGGATGCCATTGCATCTTCACTATTTCGGATAGTATGTTTCCCCCACGAAGGGAGGATAGTTACGGTGGATCAACTGGACTGTCCTCCTGTAGACCTGGATGCGCCTCCTGACTCATATGTCCCTAAGTTGGACAATACTAAGGCACCTATCGAGAATCTGGGAGTGGGAATGTATTCTTCCTTGATGGGATCTTTTGATCTTCCTCCTCCTAAGGTGTCTATCAATGCTATTTCATCCTCCAAGGCTCCCCTTCGAAGAGAGTTCTTTCGAACTCATTATTTTTCGGACCCTTGGACCTTACCTTCCCCAATTGCCACTTTGGAGGAAGGGCAAGTGGGTGGAATGGCATTCCCGATTTCTGCAGCTGAGATTGCATATCAGTCTGTTGTTGACACTGCAGAGTCTGATCCAGCTCCTCTTTCGCCGGAAGAGTTGGATGGTGGTGTGGCTCCGGCTTGGACGCTTACTTCTTCTTCTGCCCAGGATTGTCTAGATACAACTCTTCCATCTGAAGAGGCCATCCTGGAAGCAATGACAGGTATAGAGAGACCGTGGGATGACTTGCATCATCGGTCTTACTTCCTACCTGACTTGAGCGAAGTCGAAGCTAGTTTTCCAAGTCCTCATTCTCCTGGACCTGTTCACCCAGTCTTGAGCCCCTTAGCACCAGCACAGGTTTATGCTGAAGGGAACATGGCTGTGATCTCTCCTACTATCCCGGTGAACATCTCCAGGAATCCCAACATTATCGAGAACGTTTTCATTGGAGCTGAATGTTCCCATGAAGAGATTCAAATCTATACCGAGCTCTTCAAAGAGTATAGGGATGTTTTTGCTTGGTCTTATGAGGAAATGCCTGGCATAGACCCATCTATCGTCCAGCATGAGATCAAGACGTATGAAAACGCTAAGCCGGTCAGGCAAAAACTTCGTTCGGTTAATCCTAGGAAGGCAGCAGCTATCAAAGCTGAAGTTGAAAAGTTGCTTAAGGCGGGATTCATTTTCCCAGTTCCTCTGACTGAATGGGTTTCAAACCCCGTTCCTGTTGATAAAAAGCAAGGAACAATTCGAGTGTGCATCGATTTCGGAGACCTGAATAAGGCGTGTCCTAAAGATAATTACCCCACACCCTTCATTGATCAGATTATTGATGAGTGTGCCGGTAACGAAATTTTTTCCTTCATGGATGGTTTTTCTGGTTACAATCAAATTACTATCCGTCCAGAAGATCAACATAAGACCGCATTTATTTGTCCCTGGGGTACGTTTGCATATAAGAAAATGCCTTTTGGTCTTAAAAATGCGGGAGCTACTTTTCAGCGGGCCATGTCTTACGCCTTCCACGACATCAAGAAAATCATCGAGGCATACTTAGATGATCTAGCTGCTCATTCTCGAAAGAGGATGGATCATCCAGGACACCTCCGGCAAATATTTGAGAGATGTCGTTTTTATAAAATTCGTTTGAATCCGAACAAGTGCGTTTTCGCGGTAACATCCGGTCGGTTGTTGGGATTTATCGTGTCTAGTGAAGGGATAAGGGTAGATCCCTTCAAGGTTGAGGCAATACTTCGGTTGCCTCCCCCGTCTTCAATCCGTCAACTTCAAAGTCTCCGAGGGAAGTCTAACTTTCTTCGGAGGTTTATCGTTAACTATGCTGAGATTACAAAGGGATATATGAGACTGTTGAAGAAAGGAGTCCCTTTTCTTTGGGACGACTATGCTCAACGCTCATTCGATGCCTTGAAAAAGGCATTGACCTCTGCTCCTTTATTGAGTCCACCCGATTATAGCAGAGATTTTCTTTTGTATCTGGCTACAGCAGAATCTACCATTGGTATGGTTCTGGTTCAGGAGGATGATGCTCTGGCTGAGCATGTTATTTACTACCTTAGTCGAGGACTGGTAGGACCTGAACTACGATACACCCCGATAGAAAAATTAGCCTTAGCAGCAGTTCATGCTGTGCAGCGACTCCGACATTATATTATTCTTCGCAAAACTTATGTCTTGGCAGCTGCCAATCCATTTCAGTTTGTCCTCATCAGGCGAGTGATTGGGGGCAAATATAATAGATGGATTGTGATTTTACAGGAATTTGATCTAGAGTTCATGTCTGCCAAATCCAAGAAGTCATTAGTTTTTGCGGAATTGATCTCAGAGTTGCCTTGTGGAGAGGCGATGATCTATGATGAGTCCTTTCCGGACGAACACTTGTTTCTGATCTCTCCACAAGATCCTTGGTATGGGGACATCATTGTATATCTCCAGACTACGAAGTTTCCCTCTTCTTTTTCGAAAGATGAGCGTCGTAAGCTGCGTCACTTAGCTAAAAGTTATCTGATTATTGGTGATGCTTTGTACCGTCGAGGAGTTGATTCAATCCTAAGACGCTGCTTAACTTTCGAAGAAGCTGAGGCTGTGCTTAATGATTCTCACGGTGGAGCTTGTGGGGGTCATTTATCAGGGCTTGCTACAGCCCAAAAGATTTTGCGCGCTGGCTACTTCTGGCCCTCGATTTTCAAAGATTGTATTGAATCGGTCAAGAAGTGTCATCCTTGTCAAGTGTATACTCGAATAATGCGCGCTCATCCAGCTCCGCTTTTTCCAGTCGTTACTGTCGGCCCCTTTACAAAGTGGGGTATGGATTATACTACTTGTAACCCGCCTTCGGCAAAAGGTCACAAGTACATTATCGTAGCAGTAGACTACTTTACGAAGTGGGTCGAAACTATGCCTACTTTTGGGAACGATGGTGAGACTGCAGCTCTTTTCTTCTTCAACCAAGTCATTGCTCGTTTCGGTATACCTAGAGAGATTGTCACTGACCATGGCAGTCACTTTCAGAACAGTATGATGGCTGAGTTGGCTCTTAAATTGGGTTTCCGGCAGGAGCATTCATCTCCATATTATCCTCGGGCCAATGGCCAGGTGGAAGCCGTGAATAAGTCCTTGAAGACAATTCTTCAACGGACGATTGATAAACATAGATCCAACTGGCACATTATGCTATATCTTGCACTCTGGGCATACAGGACGTCAGTTAAAACTGCAACTGGCTTTACTCCGTTTCAGTTAGTCCACGGGATGGAATCCGTATTTCCCATTGAATGCGAGATTCCTTCTCTTAAACTGGCTGTTGAGCTTCTTCTTGACACTTCTAGTCTGGCAGAGCGGCTTCTTCATCTGGAACATCTTGATGAGCAGCGTCGAGATGCTGCCACGTTGAACGAAGCGCATAAAAACCGAGTCAAAGTCCAGTACGATAAGGCGGTTAAGCCTAGGGTCTTTTCCGAAGGTGACCTTGTTTTGGTCTATGCCCGAGAAAAAGATGCCTTGGGGGCAGGAAAGTTTAAGTCGATGTGGTATGGCCCCTATATCGTCAAAAAGGTCCTTAAGAAAGGAGCGTATACCTTGGTTGACTTTGAAGGAAATGAGTTGTCGGAGCCCCGAAATGGGCTCTATCTGAAGAAGTATTATGCCTAGGCTTTGCCCCAGCATTTTGCTTTGTATATAGTAGTTTTTGTTTTGTACATATCTGTTTGATTTTCGATTTTTGATGAGATGGTGATGTTTTTGATCTGCTTTGGCAGGTTGTGTTGATGTCATGAGTCATTATGGTTTCGCCGATGGTGCTAGTAGACACACCCGGAACTTAGCTTCTGCGGCTTGGGTTCTACACTATCCTTCCGGTCAGCTGTTGGTATCAAGAGGGGTCTGCATTGGTCCTGCTTCCAATAACGTAGCAGAATACACTGCAGTCATTCATCTACTCTTGGAGGCAATATCTTTGGGTGTTGATTCGTTGGTAGTTTTCTTGGACTCCCAGCTGGTGGTGTCGTAGTTGAACAACACTTATCGGGTACGAGATCCATTTTTATTACGATTGTTCTTGAGGGTGCGTTTGTTACAAAGGTCATTTCAATTTTTAACATTCATTCATATTCCTCGAGCTGACAATTGGTTTGCTGACTCATTGGCTAATCAAGCTTTAGATTGGCATATTAATCATTCAATACAATAATTTCTAAATATCAAAAAAAACATCATACATTTGATACATTTATCACATCACATCAAATATCGCTGTATATATATCATCGGTATGTCAAAAAGCTTTACAAAATTTTGGATCCATCAATGCCGTACAAAACTTGGGCTTATGCCCCATCATGTTCAGTCTCAAAAAATATACAGTCATCTAATATGTAAAAACTATCTACTCCTGAGGACCCTGCCCAGCATTCCTATAGAACATCACTGCAGTGGCCACACGGCGGAACAGTCTAACCCAGTCCCGGGGTACTCCTACAACCCGTCTCTGGACGGCTTCTGGCAAGTCTTCCACAGCAGCCAGAGGGATTTGGCGGGTTAGTCCCTCCAAGTTTCTCTGCACGGCCTGGAGGGTCCTGTCAGAATCCGCTGTTTCTGCTTCACCTCTGCGGCGCTTGTGACGTGCTAGGCCCTCAGGACGCACTGGTCCAACATCTGAAACATGATCATTTTTTATTTGTCATTCATTATGAATCCAATCCAAAAACATGTTTGTTTTTCATTTTTCATACATATTTGAAAAATCCAAAAAAAAAAAAAATCATATAAGTTAAATTTTTGAAAAAACTTACCGACTGCTCCCCATGCTGCACCGGGTGGAAGTACTAGATCTGGATCTCCTCGGAAATCCATCCCGGCATAGGGATAGTCATCTACTGCGATGATCTGTTCTCTCCACCATAAGAAGAACTCATCGTCCCAGGTAGTTCGAGGTACCTCGCTGCCCCCCAGTCTCTTCATCATGTCTGCCCAACGGGCAATTCTTGGGTCCCGAGGGCTGCTGATAGTTGAGATGACTTTGGGTCTCAAAGTTGGAACTCTCTCGAAGAAGAATGTAGTCAAAATGGTTCCATAGCCAAAGTGTTTTGTATGTGTTTTGTGAATGGAGGTCAGTTGTTGTTTCATGTTCAGTAGCAGGGCAGTGCACCAATCATACACATGAATTAAGCACTCTACAGCTATGCTCATGTGCGTCCTGGACGCCTGATGCAGTGAGGCAGATCCTGCCACTCTGCCGATGGTGAATAGGAGGATCTTCATGTGCAAGTCTTTGATATCTCTGATTGCAATCTGTGTGCCTACTTTCTTGGAATCTTCTATGCAATAGAGTTGGACATAGTCCTCCACGGTTAACCCTCCCAGGGGCCTTCCGTGCAGATCCACTGGGTCTCCCCTTCTGGAGAGTCCAGTGATGAAGTATATATCTTCCACTTCTATGCGTAGTGGCATTTGATCAATGATGAAACAATCTTGATCCGGTTCCCAATAATTTACCAACATTTCAAGCAATCTCACATTACTTTTCATATTGGGCATCTTGAAAAATTTGAATAATCCACAGTTTCGGAGGACATTTTGTGCTACGCGATCTTCCATGACCTCTTGGTCTATTGCACTATGCTCGCGTTCCCTCCATGAAATTGTCATCCTGAAAAAATTCATTAAAATTTGCATTAGAAACTCATTTTTGAAATTCGGACTTGCGCATACGCTAGTTTCGCTGTGCACAGTCGCGTATACACGCGACTTTCCTTCTTTGAAACCGCGTATGCGCAGATACGCGTTTTTTAATAAGGGTTTCCAGGTAAAAATCCACTTAATTTTAAATTTTAAACGGACAAAATGAATCAACGGGATGAATAAGGATCCTACCTGAAGTTTCGCTGAATTCCGACGGTCGGTTGTTGCTGATTTGACGAAACAAGTTTTTAGCTCCAGAGCTCTTTTCCAAATCAGCTATGCAATAATGAACCAATTGAGAGGTAATTTGTGTATTTATGGCTAAAAAATTGAAAATTTTCGCAAAAATTTCCTTGTTCTTATATTTTCGATCTGTCTTATGCTGTATAACTTGATTGCTTGGAAGTGCCCGGTTTGGTATATTTCAGGTACATTTTGACATTTTCGAGATTTTTCCCGGTTTCTGGCCCATGTGTTCAGACTCTTCATGGCAGGTATATGATCTTCACTGGCATATAGGTTAGGGAATCACTTTCCGTTGCATCTTGCATTCTAGCCTTCATACTGATCACTTGCCTTAGGGTCGATCCCATCAGGTCATGAGTATTATACCCATTTCACTCGCCGATTTTTAAATCATGACTTGATGGTAGAGCCTTCCTTTACATGGGCTTCCTAGTTAGTTCCTCGCTATCACTTGTTGCCCATGCTGCTTTTTATATAGGCTCGGGAGTCCTCTTTAGTCCCGCCATGTCTTTCGTGTTGAAGCTTCATTCTTCTCCTTCATCACTTATCTTTTTCTGGCTTATACCCTAGAGGCTCCCTGGTGTCGTTAAGTTGTATTACTGCATTGCATATTGGCTGCTTGTTTATCCTGGCCTTTAGCCGGCTTCATTTGGACTCGATGTTTAAGCCAACTTTTGACCTTGAATTTCTGTACAAGTTAACCATTGCATGCATTTAGCTATCACGACTTGACACCTTTGTACCCATGGATGGAACGTTCCTCTGAGTATCACTGACCAGTTTTCGCCACCTTGCATTGAGCATAGGATTGTTCCAATCCCAGGAACTAGTGCATCTGCTTTCTTGATACTCGTTCTATCCATTGTAACATAGCATTCTTTTATTCTTTTTCAGGCTTATTATATGAAAAAGACAAAAAAATCAAATATAACAAAAAGAGCGGGAACGGGATGTATCTTCGTTATTTTGATGGCAGTACAGAGTCAGTTTGTCGCCCTTGAACAAAGCACATATACTTATATATATTTTCTTCATTTGGGATGGTTCTAGTTTTGACCTAGGTTCAGCCTTTACCATGTTTCACTTGTCAGTTCTCCCCCGGTTGGTTATCTCTTCCAATCATATGGAGAGTTTGTTGTGCCTCCTGCATAACAGATTTATACGGTGTCACTTTTTACTGCCATGGTCATCATGAGTCGTGCTTTTGTTCAAGGGAAGTTTAACCTGAGTCGGCCATTCTGTGGTGTCTCTTGACTCATTATTCAGTCGGCCTTCCCGGTCTTGTCAGTATCATGTTCTATCACATCAGATGTTTTGGTCTTCTGCTCGTGCTGGTTTGAGAAGGTCCCCATTGACTTCTTGCCGGCGGGTTTGTCTCCTATCGACTACGACACATTGCTCTGAGAGAAAACCTAGAGCCGCACCTTGGGCCTATTTCCATTATTGATAGGTGACCTCGTGCTCGGCATTTGATCATCATCATGGGTCTTTGACTGAGTGGTTTCCCCTGTGTTCGACGTCAGCACACATTATCACACTTGGGATTCGTGCAGTACCTTGATTTCCATTTGACCCTATCGGTGGATTTCTCGCCTCTGTGTCGGCTTTCATTATTGGTTGGTTCAGAGGGTTTCTTCCGTGCGCTAGCTTCATCTTGTGCACGTCGGAAACGTACTTCGGTTTTGGTTCCATCACTCTCCTTCGTCCGATTCCTTCCAAATCTTGGCCTGCGGGTTACACTCGCGCTGGACTGATGTGGGATGCCTTAATGCCTTCCTTCCAGCAGATCTTTTCCCATCGACTCAGACTCATTGCTCTGGGAACAAGATCTAGAGTCTTTTTGTCAGTACCTTAGGGTTTGCAGTCATCAGTGGCAGACTCTTCGCTATCGACAGTGGGGATTCATTATTGCCTCCTGATTGGTAGATTCTTTCAAGTGTTCGACTCCAGCTCATTCATTCACACTTGTCAGATTGTACTGGGGCACCTTGACACTCATTATCATTATCGGTGGGTTGTCTCGCGTTGGTTAACGGGAAACATCATTGCCCGGTAATCCAACGATTTCTCACATGGTCGACCTCAGCTCATTTATTCCCATTGTGTAGAATTGTGCCGTTGTGATCGGTGAAGACCTTGGGTTGCATCAGCATTTCTCGGTTCACTGTTGACAGTCCTTTCAGTTTCTGCCAGTGTTGCCGTCCACCCTTATATGTTGCAGTTCAGCACAGCAGCATCTTATATGTTGATCCCCGAGTTGCGTGATTGTACCGTTTGATTCGCCTCTTATGATCCGGTACTTGGAGATTCAGTTACTTTATCAGACATCCAGTTGCACTATCTTTGATCAGCTTTCTATATGTGATACTTGGACATTGATACAGACTTGTCTTTCCGGGCCCTGCTCAGATGATTCACTATGTATTTTCAGTTGAGTTATACTTGTATACATGTTGGATCTATTCAGTACTTTCTATATATATGATGTATTTTTGACTGAGCATGGGTATGCCCGCCTCAGCATGGGTTGACTCTCTGGTTTCTTTCATTGGTTTTTGGCAGGCTGAAATCTGGTGAAGTCCTCTCTTGTCCTTGCGAAGTTCTTTCTATGTGCATAATACATTTCGACCATCATGTACCCCTTCTGACCTCATATATTAGGGGGCATCTGTTATAGCATCATTTCTCACCTTGACATGATTCATGATTGCTACATGGCTTTATGGGCACCCATTCCTACAGACTTGGACAAATTCACTTAAAAACGGTGGAAAATCCTTCATACGCGACTATGCCCGTGTTTTTCCGCGTGTATACGCGAGTACAGCTAGACTTTTCCGCGTATGCCATTTTAATGATTAAAAAATATATAAAAATCCCTAATTTCGCGCTGGGTTGATGGTTACTCAGGTAGTTCAACCACCCCAGCCCGTGGCCAACTGTTTCCAACTGCTGAAACTACTTGGAGGGACTATAAAAATACCTCATATGTATGGCCTAAGGGAGAGAGAGAATTATTATTATTATACTCTGTTGGTTCCCTATCCAAGTCTGATTCCCCGTGCCTCCTGCACTTTCCCAGTTCATTTCGGGAAACCCTTGTTTCCTTGAGATACACATCCCTTTATATGTTATCTCGTATGCACTCATTTGGAAGGAGTCTTAGCGAGGCAAGGGCTGGACGGATCCGGACGACGATCTGCGAAGGCCTTGGAAGGATCAGGTGATCTCTCCACTTACTTTTGTACGTACTATTTTTATAATACAGAAGTATCATGCTGTTCCCGAGAAATAAACGTGTTAGTGTATGCTTTAATGTATGAAGAATATTTGTTATACAAGCATTCATGATGATTTATTTAATGTTTTATATGAATCTCACTAACATATAGAGTAGAAATATTCTGTACAACTTGTCCTTTGTGCTGGTTTCTTCTTGTATTTCAGGTGAAAGAGGAAGGACGGTTGCAGGGAGTTTGAACTCCCACGTGGATCTGCTAAGCATTAGGACCAACGGAGCAGCCTCTGAATTCTTCGTTTCGTTTTTATGACTGTGCATGATCGTGTGAGTCTCTGTTAAGTAGTACGCCCCTGCTCTGTGGAGGTTGAATCCCAACCAACCTCTAGGGTGTTAAATCCCCGAAACATCCTCCTATTCCTTTTATAGGATGAAATTCTTGTCAAACCCTAAACCATCTCAATGATTTAGCTCCATTCACATTAGTAGCCTCCAATTAAAACTATGTTGTTCCTCTAGGAGATTCACTGTATCTAGACAGCGTTGTTGATTTGGTCTTGGTTGACTTGGTCAAGTGCTCCAGTCTCTTTCACACCTAAGTGTGCTTAAGTAAATAGCCCAGATTTAGCTATGTTCACATGTGGCATTGATTTATTTTTTTGATTAGGATTTTTATTGATCCTCCTTTACAATTTTATTCTTGAGACAGAAAATTGAAACAAAATTGTATATTCCCATTAGCTCGGGCTAATTGGGAATATTACAGTCCTCCCCTCCAAAATGTTGCTTGTCCTCAAGCAACTGATAGGGTGAGTGTTGCAACACTTCTCCTTCTCCATTGGTGACACCATCAAGGATCAAGCTCTCCTCACAAGCTAGGTGTTCACCAATCCAAGCCTCCATGAATTGTTCCTCCAAAGTCATCATGAGATGTACATAACCCATCCCACAAAGAGTCAAAAACTCAACAGAAACAAACATGGTTGGAGCAACGCTCTCTTTAAAACATGTGGCATGAGTTACATAGAGATTTTCCATCCCATGTGGTACATACAAACTACCCATCCTCCCTCCATACAGTCCCATAAAAAGTACAACTCTATCATCCAAGTATGGAAGCATAATTACATATACACAAACAGAAATTTGAGCATGAGGAGGTGGGTCATGGTCCCACGTATGGTACCAGCGCAGTGCATCTCCTTCTTGCATCAGATCAAGGTTTGGTAAGTGGTTTCCCCTCTACTTACTTGCTGCACAAGTCATCTCACCATAGCTGAAAATGTGAGATATGTTTGGTGCCTTTGGGAAGCACCCATCATGAAAGATAATCTCCCTTTGCACAACAAGGGAGTGGCCAAATTAAGAAATTTTAGTGGCCCAATGTTTGCCATGAGATTTACATGATACAACACTCCTCTTGGGAGTCATGGCCTTTAAAAACATGGTGAAAGAATATGTCAAATCAGAAAATGAAACTTGCATTACATGATCAAATTTTTCACCATCAATGTCTCTCCTATACATGGAATTATGCATAGATTTTTCTCCCCTTTCAAGAGAAGGAAGAAATGGCTGAAATGACTCTTACATAGAGTCCTTTGGCTGTCCCAACTCCACATAACTCTTGCATTCTATAAAATTCTAATGTAGTTCTCCTCCAAAGCCTTCCCATTCAAAGCATCTCATGATAGTGTTGTAGACCTTCATGGAATAGGTAGGGCTGAAATAGAACTCTTTGTAGGCCCTTTGTAGCATCCTCTCCTTGATCTTAGAGGCTCTAGGTAAGAATATCCTATCATGATGATGGATGACTCCCTCATGAAATAGATAGCCCTCTTCATGCAGCTGATCACCAAGCATCATACAAGTGTGAAGATCTTTGGAATAATCCACCAACAGCTGGGATTTCCAATATAGATCTACACTCGCCAACAATGACAGCGTTGATGATGCATCAATAGGAATGTCTGCCATGTTGTTGATCTCCTCTTTGACATTTCTTATGCCAAAAGTACAATTAGGAAGGACATACCTTCCCTTCTTCTCCTCCAATAGTGCAAAATCTGAAATGAAGGTGGGTGATGATGATGAGAGAGGAGAATCTCCCTCCTTCTTGTGCTTGCCCAAGCCTTCTAGCGCTATATATGTGTCTTCTAATGCTCCCATCCCTCCTGGATCTGATTTTGGAGCATCAAGTAGTGATATATCTCTCACCAAAACTGAATCAGGTGGCCTCCCAGGTGGTTTTCCACTAGATAAGAGTGTCCCTTGTAGAAATCTCATGAACATAATAGAAGGGACAGTGAGGTCCTTGCTTCCACTACGCAAATCCATCTTTTTCTTTTGTGTGTAAGTGTTGTGTGAGGGGTAAGAATGCATGCCTCTGATCATTTGAGGTGCACCACTCTTCTTACCCACCCATTCCATTTGAAAAGCCTCCCAATCAGTGGTGACTTTCCCCAATGTAATCAACCATTGAACACCCAAAATAACATTGGTGTCTGGTATCTCAACTACAAAGAAGTGATCCACTAAAGTGTAGGATCCCATGGTGACTAAAAGTGATGGGACATAATGCATGTATTGCATTGTTCTATCTCTTGGGACCAAAACAGAGAATCCCTCAAAAGTATCAGTAGGTATTTCCCTCCTTTGCACAATATGAGCATCAATAAAGTTGTGGGTGGCCCCACTGTCAATAAGAACAGATACCCTCTGATTCATAATTGAACCATGAACTCTTAAGGTCAAGTACTTATGTACTCACCTCAAATATGCAAGAGTTCCTCCAATAGGAGCAAAAGCTCCACTCCCATCTCCTGATGGTGTTGGATCTTCCTCAACATTGTCAGCACTGTGACCTCTCCTTGGTTCATCATCTCCTTCCTCCTCAAAATCTGAGAAGACTTCTATGTAGTGTGCTTTTCCAGCAACACATCTATGTCCAGGTGCCCATGATTCTTGGAAACTGAAACATAGCCTCTTCTTCCTTAGCTCCCTCCTCACTTCAATATTAAGAGGCTTCTTGAATGAGGTCTCCTTGGAAGGAGCAGATTTCTCTTCCTTCCCTTTAGAAAGGTAAGAGGGCTTGTTCTGAAAGTTTGCCTTTGCTTTTGGCAAGGCATCTTGAAGGTCTCTAGCCCTCTCAATGGCATCATGCAAGGTAGTGGGCTTGGTAGATTTTACCAACCCATGAAGAGGTTCATCCATACCATTGATGAATATATACACCCTCCTTTCTACAGACAAATCAGGAACCATAACAGATAATCTCAAGAATTCAGAAATGTAAGATTTTGTGTTACCTGATTGCTTCAACTTTGCAAGGCTCATGAAAGGTTCCTCTAGATCTCTTCTGTCAAATCCCTCCACCACTCTTCTATTGAACTTAGAATAAGAAGTCACATTGGCATGACCCAATGTAGACAAGCCAAGGAACCACTAGTCATGCGCTGCACCTTCAAAGTGCAGCACTGAAATCTTGATAGCTTCCATTTCATGGACTTTGTTCAGCTGGAAGTAGATGTCAAGCTTTTCTACCCATGCTTTGGCATAAATTTTGGATGACCCATCAAAATTGGGTAGGAAGAATCTGCCCATAGAGTGATTTCGATCATGATTCTGAGTGAATCCACCCTCTCTATGTTGATACCTTGGTCTTCTCTTGTCCTTCAGATGACATAACTCTTGAAAACTCAGCTGATATTTGAATCTCTGATTTTGAGACTCATATTCTTCAAAGTATTCTTCAAGAGATGCTTGTTCTTGTGGCCCTTCATTTCCCACAGCCAAAAAGGTAAGCATAGTGGAGCGTTGGGAAACTTGTGATTGATTCACTGGTTGATCATTCCAGTGATGAGATATGCCAGAGTTTTCTCCAAGATGAAATATCCTAGGATATTATTTGATTATGTCCAGTCTCATCTCTTTTATCTCTCTAGCAAGATCTTGGATGGTTGTCAGAAGAATTTTTTCAAACTCCTCTCCTTATTTATCACTTCCAGTTTCAGGGACTTTCCCTTGTCTTGATCATCATTGGTGTAATCAAATTTCTTCTGTCTTCTATTCAGATACCTCTTTTATTTTTCAGTAAGAGGCTCATCTTCTTCTAAATTCATATTGGCTTTATCTATTCAATGAAAGCACAGGTTGTGCCAAGAAAGATGCTTTGATACCACTGTAATATCCCCAAAAGGAAAGATTCAGCAATACCTACTGGAATAACGCACTTTTCAGAAGTATGTGCACTGAAATGAGTTTGCAGCCCTTGGATCCCTTAAACCTGTAGATATAGCATCTAAAACCAAAAGGGGAGAAAAAACAAATAAAACTAGGTGAGGTGAACAGACCTCCCACATTAGTATGGCTGAAAAACACCCAAGAATGGGGCTGTAGCAATATGCAACAATACTGCAGGAAAATAACGCAGTTTTTGAGAGCAACGGCAGGAGACCAATAAGAAGGCTCAACATTCATATATACAGCAATAAATCAGATCCATAAGGTGGCCCATACAATGTATGACAGAATGTAGAAGACAAGAATAGAAGAAATTCCTCAAAAAGAGGGGCTGCAACACATGTATTGACTGAATAATAGCTTGACAGCGTTATTTATAAGATTTGCAGAAATTGTATATTACACTCACAAAATAATAGATCCATTTCAGATCTGTACACTAGAAGAGCTCCTTTACAAATTCCCCTTCGGGTTTTGATCAACACATGAAACACAAAGAGTAGATCTGAGATCTAAAGTAGCAGATCTGCAGTAGTATTCAGAAATTTCTGAAGATGAATACAATAGAAGCAGATCAGATCTATACAGAACATGGATCATGAATCTAATCCATGGATCACCATAGTGAAGGGCAGAACCCCAACACAAGAGATCTCTCCTGCAAATGTGTCTCAAAACACCCTGCAACTTCCTTCTTGCAAATAACGCAGTCCTGGAAGGAAAACTTCATTGTAGGCTCTAGCACTGGATTGGCCTGATGCCAAGATCTGAAAATGCAGCCCCAAGGGTTTATATCTCTCTTGCCAATGGGATAGAAGACTTTCCCAGTGAAAAGAGGCCCTAAAATGGCCTAGATCTGAGCAGATCTAGCCTCCACTTGCTGTAGCTTACAAGGACAACCAAACCCTCAACAGGATCTGCGTTGTAGTTGGAAGATGAGCTTGGCCAAATGCCTGATAGTGGATGATATCAGCAAGACTCTTCCAAGAGCTACTCAATGGAAGAGGTGGGATTCCTGAACAGGAACACCCTAGTGTTAAACAGCACTATCCTCAGCTAAACAGCAAAGAATGATATATGTCTAAACAGACAATATATTCAGAAATATACACAATCAACAACCTTCTTCTCTTGCCCTCCTCTTCCTTTTATAGGATGAAATTATTGTAAAACCCTAAACCATCTCAATGATTTAGCTCCATTCACATTAGTAGCCTCCAACTAAAACTATGATTTTCCTCTAGGAGATTCATTGTATCTAGACAGTGTTGTTGATTTGGTCCTGGTTGACTTGGTAAAGTGCTCCAGTCTCTTTCACACCTAAGTGTGCTTAAGTAAATATCCCAGATTTAGCTATTTTCACATGTGGCATTGATTTATTTTGCTGATTAGGAGTTTTATTGATCCTCCTTTACAATTTTATTCTTGAGACAGAAAATTAAAACAAAATTGTGTATTCCCATTAGCTTGGGCTAATTGGGAATATTACAGCATTGGACTATTCAATACATATTCCCCAATGGATAGCTTGATTTTATGGCATTTTCTAGAGAAATTTATAGTTCCTCCATTTGCAACCATCACTTGACATTCTGGTGCTGGGTATAGGAAACAATTCAATTCCTTGGCTACCTTACAATGAATAAAATTATGGGTACTACCCGAATCAATCAACACTATTACCTTTTTCTTCTTGATATGTCCTTCTATCTTGAGAGTTTGAGGAGTGGTAATTCCTGCCAATGCATTACATGATATGGTAGGACTCATTTATTCATCTTCTAGGGTTGCTTCCTGGTGTATATCCTCTTCTTTTGAAGTTTCTTGTTCATTTTCTTCCTCCTCTTCACAATCTATGTAAAATAATTTCTTCTCAGCACACTTATGACTTTTAGTGTATTTGTTATCACAACTGTAGCAAATCCCTTTTGCTCTTTTTTATTCCAATTGTTGTGGCGTCAACCTTGTAGGTTGTGGAAGTCTAGGAGTAGCAACACTTCCATCTTTATAGATGTGAGTGGTAGGCTTCCTTATTGCCATAATTTTACATTCAATTTTTCTTGCCAACCTGAATGCCTTCTCTAATGAATCTGGTTCCCAAACGCGAACTTCATGTTGGATGTTATCCTTTAAAGTCCCTATGAAGCCATCAATCTTGTGTTTCTCTAGAATATCAGGTACCCTTATATTCAATTTTTGGAAGACCTAAATGTGCTCCGCCACTAAACCCTTTTGTTTGAGATTTATCAATTGGCTAAAGAAGGTGTTTCTCTTTGTATCCTCATAACGTGTTATGATTTCCTCCGTAAAAATTGACCAAGTGACAACTTTTTTATGGGAGCAAAGCCATCGATACCATGCAAATTTATTTTGTCCTAAATGTAAAGTTTCAATGCGTACCTTTTGTGTATTTTGCACACTATTGAGATCAAAATATTGCTCCATCTGTAGTATCCATGTTACGGGATCCTTGCCATCAAACTTCCTCATATCCATCTTTGGAATATGGTGGTTCTTTAATCCAACATTAGATTTTATGAAATCACGATTAACATTTTTTTTTTCCTCATCATGAGTTTCCTCTACTATATTTTCGCCATTAGGAAACATTTCTTGTATCAACTTTGCCAAACTTTCGATGTCTACTTTTAGATCATTCTTCATGTTTTTCATCGATCTTAGCTTCCATGTCATCCATCTTAGCTTCCATGCCAACTTCCATGCCATCCATCTTAGCTTCCAAACCATTCATCTTAGCTTCCACGCCTTTCTTCAAACCATCCATCTTAGTTTCCACACTTTTCTTCAAAACTTCCATTTTATTTTTTGTTGCTCTTTGCGATAGCAAAATTTGGTGCACTTGCTATTGGAATTTTGATATCTCATGTTGCATTTCTTCATCTTCATGAGTCATAGTAGAGTCTTTTGAAGGCTTAATGGGTGTTGAATTATTTTTAGGAGGAATTTTAGAACCCAATACTGATATCTATGTTCAATAGGCCTTTGGAATCACCTAAAACTGATTTTTCAAACAAGACTTATGCAATTTGAAAAAAAATACACATCTTTTTCTTGATTTTTAGGAGCTTGATATTGAAACTAAATTATCTCTGTGATTTTGGATCTTCAATATCTAAAATTAAGCCCTGAAGTAGCCCTCTAAATCTTATTTTGAATGCCATAGGTCTGACCTAATTTGGATTCTTGAAGACAAAGTTATGCCCAATCTCCTAAAATGACCTAATTATGGACTGGTTCAGTGGAGCGAACTTGTACGACTTACCACGTGTCACTGTTTCCTCATTCGGCTCTGAAATTGATATAGAGAAAAAGAAATTATTTGTACTTCTGGCCACTTTTTACAGAACCCCAATCTGATGCTCAAGGATAGAGTTATGATGTTTTTCCCAAGGTCACCTCTTTGATATGAAATTCAGGAGCCTGAAAAAATTCTAAATTCCACAGATCATATCTCCCAAAATATTTTGAACCAAGATCTGAAATTTTTAAAGAATGTTCCTTAGGATTTTATCTCTGCTCTATGAAAATTTCAGCTTCTGAACCCTTGTAGAAAAAAATTTATAGCGACAATGTCGCAATGACCTATTTAGGTTAAATTGAGGAGCCTGCAAAAAGCCCTAAATTCCACAAATCATATCTCTGAAATATGGTGAAATAATCTCTAAAATGTTGCAACGATGTTCCTTGGGGTTTCAGCTTCACACTCTAAAAATTTCAACTTCTGAACCTTTGTAGAAAAAACGTTATAGCGAAAATTCCATGATGACCTGTTTGGAGCAGCAAAACCCTAGAATCCAAAGCTCTGATACCAACTGTTATGAAACCAGCTCCAAAAATAGAAGAAAAGAGAGATCAACGCCTTAGAGATCAGCCACTTCGAGGGGGCAACCTCCAATACATTACAGAAATGAACAATTCTTGGATGATCCAAATGAAAAAACCTCCTCTCTAGATATAGGAGTCCATTGGGCCACAATGTAATCCTAGTGGGGCCACAATGTAATCCTATCTGACCTAACAATAATAATGTAAGGGCACAATAATAACAATATGGGGTTATAGGGGTACAACAATAAAAATATGGGGGTTACACTAACAACAATAAGGGACTATACTAGTAATATAAGGACCTAACATCTATCTTCAAATTATTTTATTATTACTCAGATCTTCTTAATACAACCCTTTCCGCCCTGCACACTCAACTGCAGGGGTCTGCGCACTTAGATGCAGAATTTCTAAGATCTTTACGCACTTAGTAGCAGGATACTTCCCTTTTCCATAAACAACAAAATACATACTCAATACAACCTTACATCCAAATGCATTCTACGATAAAAGATATCGGAATGACTTCAATAGATATCCCTAGACTCCTTATATTATCTTCACTTTTACAATACAATGGTCTGAAAACCATGGGCAGAACTCAATGTATACATAATATTCCCATAATTTTACAAAATAAGGGACTTTGACCTACCCCAAAGCCCCTAAGACTCTAGCATAAATTCATGTTGGGTGCTTCGCTTGTCAAAATGTGGATTTTTTTACAAAAACTTCAATATAGGGGTATCATGTCCAACAGGCCCCCACGCAAAGATGTGACTCATATCGAGTCAATCTGTTGGTGCGCCCCCAATATTTGCTTTAATTCATCTCCTACACAATACTTCTCCTGTGAATAAGCCTTCCTTCGAAAGATTAATTTACAGTCCCATGCCCTCTTTCAACTGCATGGAGCATTAAGACTCTTCTCCAACCATATAGTCAATGTGACACCCCACGAGCAGAGTCGTCCCTGTATAAATTTATCCTGCTGCCATTGATATGTCCAAGGAACAAATCACCATTCAACTTCTTGAGTTGAACTGTACCCCTCTCCAAAATATATCTGACAATGTATGGCCCCAACCAGTGCATTTGCAGCTTACCTAGAAACTGTCATATAAAATAACTAAGTCGCCCTGCTTGAAACTATTTTTCTTAATATGTTGGTCATGCCAGGATTTTTCCCTCTCCTTCTACACATGTTAGTGAAATCCAGCAATGAACATATCCTCGTCCAAGAATTTTTGGATATATTCTTTAAATGTAGCGACTATGATTCTGGAAAATATTGTCAGCGCATTCTTCAATCCAAACGGCATGACTTTGTACTGAAACGAGCCCCATTATTTTGTGAAGGTGTTATTTATCCTATATTCCAGCACAATCCTAGTCTAATGGTATCCTAAGAACCCATCTGTAAAGGAGTAAACTTCCTACCCGCTAACATTCTCTAAAACCTCATCATTGATTGGTGTCGGAAATGGATCATGCACAGATGCATCGTTCAGCTTTCTGAGTTCGACACAAATCCTTATCTCTCCCTTGGTATTTTTATACTGGCCCACCATAGGGCTAACCCATTCAGACTCCTCTACTAGTTCAATAATTCCAGTAGCGAGCATATTGTCTAGTTCCTACTTTTCTTTATCTTTATATTTTGGGTTCAACCGATATGGACGTTGTTTTACTAGCTTCGCATCCTATTTCAAAGTAATGCGCATAACTCCAAAATCTCCTACAATGCCTTTCAGCTCAGAGAAATTCGTTGGAAATAGCTCCAGGTACTCATGCAATAGTTCAGTGACCTTTCTCACTGTATCATCATCCCAGTAGTCTCCAATATTCGTGAACTTGGGCTCTGCTTCTGAGCATATGTTTACTTATTGAGTCTTTACAAGTTGTGTTATGTCAGGAATCCGTACTTTAGGACTTGCAACCTCACACTAACCTTATGTTTCAGGACTATTGACATTGCACATATCCTCCTTGCTTTCTTTCGTATTCAGGTTGTAACATTCTCATGCTTGTTCCAATTGCATAAGTAAGTCAGGTTGTACCGAAATCATTGACTCCATGGTAATTTGGACTACTCCTACTCTGACTTCCTGAAGAGCATCGTTAATACAATCTCAACAATCTGTGAAATTATAATTCAATAAGAAACCTTTCGTCATCTCATACCAATCTGTGGTGCCATGGCACAACTCTGTATCAATATACCACTATTGAGGTATCATACCAAGGTATGAAAGAATATATGCACCCATTTAGGTTGAGGTTACTCGCCCCAGGCTACAGTCCAATGAGAAAAATTCTCACGAGGATCATCCCTACCATTGTACATATCGATGATCCTAGTGTTTACATGACCAAACTTGAGCCTCATCAGTCTGCAATATTCCTTCCATCCTCCTAAGCCTTCTCTTTTCGTTCTCCACCATCTAGATGAGGTGGACTTCAAAGCAAAGTACAAAGGTTCACATCGTTGCTCGTTGGGCACCTTTTTTTCAAATTCATCCAAAAATAAATCAACATCTCCAGTTCCATCATAGAAGGGCAAGTCACATACCTCTGATGCGACACAACGAAGCGATTTGGTAACTATGTTGCACTGCTTAGTGGATACTTCATGCAATTAATTCTTCCAATTCTCTAATTCTTTTTCAGAGTCTAAAACAGAAGAATTTTCACGCTCCCAACTTATCCTTCCATTAGCAGTAGGATTGATCCAGTATTCTTCCTGCGTACTGATCCTATAGATATTGTCGATATCACCATATTCATTCTGGACAGGTTCTTAATATCGTGCGCCTTCAGAGGGGTCCAAAGGCACAACAACCCTGGTACCATTCTTCTCAAACACCATCTATATGTTTTTCAGGTTGATTATGGCATCCATATCATAATCTCAATCAAATCCAAGCAAATAAGGATACGGACTGCTATCATCAACAATCTCAATGACTTCGAAGTTTGACAATACACTTGCACCATCAATATCTACACTAATGCCATGTAATCGACCCATAGGAATAATCTTAAGTTGATTTGAAATTCTTAGTTGAATCAGTGACCATTGAAACTTTGGTCTCCCCATCTGTTCCCATGTTTTTTTTGGAAAAACATTGGCATCTGATCCAAGATCAAGGATGACTTGGTCCATTTCATAATCGTTGATTTTTGCAGTTAACTGTATTTCTCTGTCGGTTCTCATCTAACTTTTGTAGACCTTCTTTACTGCGCGTTGTTCCAGTCGTGGTTCTTCTTTGCCAGCACAGTTTTCAATCAACTCTTGCAGTTCTTCCACGGCTTTCTAATCCCTTAAAAACTTCATACATGTCAATAAAAATGACTGCATAATGGATGGATTGACTTCCTCTGATTCAGTAATCTCCTTGGGTTTATTCTTTAGCAGAATCAGATGTTTCTACGTTGTTGATGTCGAATATCCAGGGATTCTTCTTCACTTTCATGAAGGTTTCTCTTTCGCGTTGTACATCGAACCCATTATTATTTTCTCCAGCTTTTCAGACCCATGTATACTCCATATGCTTCTTTCCTTTTTCTTTGTCTTCTCCAGTATTTATACCGCTTTGTGTCACTATGTTGACACTTATATCTTCTTCGTGCAGTTGAGATCTCATCATTTTTATGTTTTGGGTAGGCTGTTGATTTCGATTTTCCTGCATTTTAGCCAATAATGTAGGACACTATTCTATTTCATGACCTAATGCCTGACAATACTTAAAATATACAGTAGTGGGATTCTGACAATCCTTGGTGAAATTTCTAGGTTGACCGCAGTTATAACATATGATCTGTCCACGACCACGTCCAGCACCTCCTCTGCGGCCACACCCTCAGCCTTGAAAACCTCCTCACGTTGTTGGCGAACCTATATCTTCACTACCTTCAACTTGAATTCAGTATTCTCTAGGACTCTGCATCATTATATCATAGCTTCGACAATGCTTGTCATCATGTCCCACCGAACTACAGAAATTATAGAACAATTACTTCGGTGACTGGATGTACTTTGGCAGTAGATGACAGAAGTCTGTGGAGTGTTGGCCTACAACTTCACATAAGATACACCAGAAATTTTGTCCCACATTTGGTTCATTACTTGGCCTAGGCTTCAATGGACTTGGCATCCCAGTGCCCAAGTAATCTCTATAAACATGGCATTCATCTTTATGGTGGTCCTCTGCTTTGCACTTTATGCACCAAAATTATAAGCGCATGTCAGACTGAACCTCTTTCCCTTCTTCAGGTCCTAGAGTTCCATATGTAATCTTGCCAATTGGTTCTAGATATACTGAACCCCTATGTTGGCATCCGCTACCGCCGAAGCTTCTATTTTCATCGCAATCTTCAATGCTTCCGCTTGGGTTGCGATCTTCTGCTATGACAATGGAAATATAAGATGTGGCAATAGCACAATTATAAACTATTCCTTGTGCTTCTCATCAAGGATCTTAAAGCTTATTTGACTTAGCAGTGTCTTAAACCTTATATTTTCTTCCCACACAGTTTCAGTGACCATTTTCTTGATCTCCATAATACACTGGGACTGCAACTTCGGCTTCTTAAATTTAGAATTCAACACAGCCTTTGTCTGGGCCAATGTGGAATTTTGGTTCATCAAGGAGTACTTCATATACTAGGATAATTCTCTATCCTGCAGCACTGTGAGAAACTGTGCTTTCTTCATATTCTCGTCAATGATGTTCTGCGATCTCCATATCTCTTCTACAACAAACCAGAACTTATTGGGATCATCCAATCCTTTGACAACATGCATCTTGGGTGAGTGAGCCATGGTAAATGGGGGAGTTGGAGGTGGAGGTGGAGGTGGTGGTGGAGGAACAATATGGGGATGGGTTGTGATGAGAGTGGAAGGTTAGGGAATTCCAGAAGCGCCCTGATGATCTTCAAATTTTATCGACGCACTTCTAGGGGTAGCAGGGTTGCTTTCTCCTTCTTCGCTTTCAGACCCAAATAGTGGCTTGTACTTAGACTCAAATTAATTATTATGATATACCCTAAATTTCTTACCATGTTGCGTAGTTCCAGTTTTCTTTCCTCTGAATATCAATCTGATTTCATCTGTAGTACACCCTTTTTACACAATATCATCTTAATCCAAAGCCTCAATGAGTTTAAGAACTTACCTCGCGTGCCTTCGAGAAATTTTCACTCTGCTTCGCTATAGGATACAGATGTATTGATCACGAACTCAGTAATAAATCCTCCAAGGATACTATCGATCCAATAATCAACGACCCTTGTGATCTTGTTATCAGTTCCCTTTAGTTGCTTGATCAGTTCTAGAGTCCATACAGTAGGCCTATCATTGATGAGTTGTTTTCTCATCTAGTCTTGATAATCACTTGTACAGATCACTTGCAAACGATGAGACAAATATCTCATGCTAACCTGTGAAGATATACTTTTGTAACCACTTTTCAATAGATATGTGCGGATTTAAGTTTTCCTGTGCTAAAAATTCATGCTCTTTCATATCTACCCAACCTTGAATTTATTTCTTAGTCGAAAGCCACATCCACATATCTCTTAGTCATATCGTGGTCCTAGAAACGGAACCATTTGTTGGCTTGATGGGGCCTAGACCCAGGTTCATATATGGTTGCGCGAACCAACAAAACCCACTATTACCGGAACTTTCGGTAGCGATTTGTTTCACAACCGAAGTATCACTCGAGGCAATATTAGGGGATGCTAGAACCAGGTTTCTTCATCCAGATGGACAATGGAGTGTGGCTTTAGGGCTTATCTGCATTTAAACACTTAACAAAGCTTCGCAAAACAACTATGCTAATTATATAGTCATTGTTCAACACTTCTTATTCAACTATCTTGCAGACTACGTAATTTTACTTTAACAAGCATAAATAACCATAAACAAGACTTTTTGATGCAAATACGTATTAAAACCCTTAATTCAACATAGATGATATCAAAATACAATTAAAGAAAACACATAAACACAGAACACATATATGTCTTCAAAGTCTTCTATTATTACTCAGATCTGATTAATACAATCCTTTCCACCTTGTGCACTCACATGCAGGGGTCTGCACACTTAGATGTAGACTTTCTAAGATCTTCATGCACTCAGTAATAGGAGCCTTCCCTTTCCCATAAACAACAGAATATAGACTCAATACAACCTTACATCCAAATGCATTCTATGATAAGAGATATCAAACTAACTTCAATAGATATCCCTAGACTCCTTATATAGTCTTCTATTTTACAATACCATCGTCCGAAAACCACGAGTGAATCTCAACGTATACAAAATATTCTGAACCTTTTACAAAATAAGGGACTTTGACCCACCCCAAAGCCCCTAATACTCTAACATAACTACGTGTTGTATGCTTCACTCCTCAAAATGCGGATTCTTTTACAAAAACTTCAATCTAGGGGTACCTTGTCCAACAGTATGGATTTGGAATTTCCATAATTAATAGGGCCTAATTACCCAAGGAAAAAGTGCAAGGAAATAAGGATCCTAGAGGGAAGAAAATTGGTTAAGTATTGAACCAAGCTTGTCTAGGAATCAATGAGACAGATAGAGATAGTGCAGAGGTTTCTCATCTTGGAGAAAAGCACTATAATCTTCTCATATTTTCTATCTTAATCTTCTAATATTTTTTTGTGATCTTAAGATCATTTTTTTTTGCAATTGGTAGAGTAGATTCAAGTATATCGCTTTAGAATATTACAATTGTCAGTTGAATCTATGTGTATTTTCTACATGTTCCATTAAGCGCACCACAAAAAAAACATATGTTAGAACCTCTAGCCACCCATATTTTTTTAGTTGTGATGAAGTTCCGTTAAAACCTCGCTAAAACATTTGTTATCCCAAACGAATGTTTTAGCGGATGTTTTTTTGACAATTTTTTCCAATTTTATACCACTAAAAACCTTTTTTATAACCTCTGCTATAAGGTACTTTCCTTGTAGTGCATGGGGAGGAAGAAAGAATGGAAAATAATTTGAGTGCCTTCAATACAACTTACAAAGGTCCATGCATATTGATTTGGATAAAAATATCTAAAGACAATTATGATTCGGGGAAAGAAGGATCATTGCCTCGATATGTTAAAACTTATGGGAAAATGAGACATATTAAAGGAACCATATGATGGCATAGTTGCACTTTTCTTATATTATTAGCTCTTTTTTGATAATATTCTCAATTAGACATGTTACAGGTCAAACATAAGTGGATTGAGGCTGAGAAATTTTTGTATATGTTCTTCCCTAATTGTAGAAAGAAGCACCCCCTTTGAGAGTGCCCATTTAACAATGTAGAAGTCTATTACATCTATGAGCAAGATAATTCTACAATACATTTCCCATCATCGCCAAGATTAAAATCAATATTAAAGGAATCAAGTGAAGAGGTTGAGATGACATACTTCATCGGCTCCAGGAAACCATGGAAAAATTGATCACTATAGTATGGCACAAGATCCTTTATCTTCTTTTAATACCTGGCCTAATATGTATAATCCTCAATAGTTCTCTCAACAAAGGAATTATTCTATAGTTTCTTTGTAGTTTTCTAACTCTCCTCTAGTTCAGTACCTGATGTCTTGGCCCCAACGGCCTTATCCTCCAAATCAACCATTTCCATGGCCTCAAGGATGGTGTGGAACCCCTTTCCAAGAAAATTTCCCATGCAACAACAACAACTGCAACTTCCTTATAATACAATAGTGAGTAACCCTCCTCTATGGCATCAACTCCCTATACAACCTAACCCTAATCCAAATAATAAGGTGGTGCAACAAGTTGAAGAACCCATTTTCCCCACTTACCATATATCCCATGTTTCATGTAATGAAGTATGATTATGGTGAGGGAGGATAGTAAATATGATATTTTCCCATGTTATTACACAAAATGAAGATGATAACTCATCTAGAGAAGAAAATTCAAACCAAAGATCACTAGATAGATAATCGATTGAATCATCTATAACAATTAATGACATTTTTACTGTTGAGACCACTATAATAGTCGATGTTGTTGTTACTATAGAAATTCTTGAAACATCTTATGACATCATTATTGTTGGACCCATAATAGTCGGGGTTGATGTCAACAGTGAGACTCCTTTGGATCCACCTTATCCAAAGATATTAGTTGTAGCTAAGGCTACCTAACAACCTTAGTCTAATTTTCTAAAGGAATTAAAGAATTTGTATATCTGAATTCCACTAATCCAAGACATTAGAGATGTCCCAATTTATGCAAACCTAGTAGGAAGCCCCAAGATCCTCCCATTATCCATGTGGTGGGAAAATTGTTAGAATTTATATTGGGTGAAATTCCACCTTCCAAGTATGATGATCCTGGGAATCTAAAAAGTATCTATCCATGTTGGAGGAACAACTATTCCAAACACATTAGTTGACCTAGGCATTAAATGTGATGACCAAGGAAATCTTTGAATTGCTCGGATTCATAGATCTAAGACCAGCCCCTACTATACTAGAACTCATTAATAGGTATAAAATTTGGCTTGAGGGAATTATAGAAGATATAGTCATTTCACTAGAATCCTAGGAATATCTAACTGGTTTCCTAGTGTTACATTACTAAGACACTCTTAGGAGGACATCCCTTGATATTGAGAAGTTTGAGGTTAACTAGTGTGGATGCATTTATAAGTTGCAGATAATTTTTTATTATGATATCTTATGGAAATAATACAAAGAACCTTTTTCTTTACCCTATATATAAACCAAGTGTTGATTATAAAAAAAAATTGTGGTCTGCATTTTATCTAGAAGGTGATGATGCACAATCACTTCTTACTATTGGTAAGGCTTTGTACTTCAAAATGAAATAGAGAATGGCATTATCAACATCATTATTAGTAAAGCCTTTGTTGTTACTCAGTCGTTATCCCATGTTTTGAACTCTATAATAGACGAACCCAATTCATATTATGCCTCTAATGATATTATTACAATGAAGATACCAACTACCCCAAAGCTTAAGTGTCCCAATTAAAATTGAGCCTAGAAAGACCCTTAATATTAACCCTAATTTATCTCATCCACAAATAGAAAAACAGATTCAATTTTTGAGAAAGAATAAATAATATTTTACATGGGATTATATGGACATGAAGATACTTCACCTTGGTTAATGTATTCATCATATTTATTTAAAGGATAGATACCATCATGTTCAACAATGAAACCACAAATGAACCCATCTTTGAAAGATAATGTTAAGGAAGAACTACAAAAATTATTGAATGAAAAATTCATTTGCCCAATCTCTGACAGCCATTGGGTATCTCCACTTATTGTTGTGCCTAAGAAGAATGAAAAATGAATAATTTTTGTTGACTATAGGGAGCTTAATAAGGGCACTCAAAAGGACCATTTCCCATTTCCTTTTATTGATCTGATCCTTGATACCCTATTCAATAAGAAATTATTTTCATTTCTCGATGGGTTCAGTGGTTACAATAAAATCTAGATTGTCCCTACTGACCAAGATGAAACTACCTTCACTTGCCCCTGGGGTACATTTTTCATATCGAATCCTTCCCTTTGAGCTCTATAATGCACTAGGTACGAATAATTAGTTAATCTTGATAATGTGCTAGAATTATGTAAACAAACTCACCTTTCCTTGAACAGTAAAAAATTCTATATGATGATGGATGATGGGATTGTGTTGGGACACTATCTCTCTATTGCGGGGAGACAGATTGATTCGAAAAAGAATGAGGTAATATTCAGAGTTATTAGTCCTAAAACACTAAAAGAGGTACTCAAATTTCTATGGCATTATGCTACTATAGGTGTTTTACTTTTGAATGATGCAAATTTATATGGACTGATAAATGTAAATGGTTTTGTATGCCTACAGAGGTGTGTAAAATAAGCTCCTATTTTACAAGGACCTAATTGGACCTTGTTGTTCCATATTTCTACAAGTGCCTCTGACACTGTTATTCGAGTTATGCCAGGACAAAAAGAAGAATGCAAGCCTTATGTTATCTATTACATCAACAAGAATTTATCCCCTACTAAATCGATTTATAGGGTAACTAAGAAGAAATTTATTGTTGGTGTACATGATATTAACAAATTTCGGCATTATATTACAAGATATCACGTTTTTGTACATAATAACCACTTTTCCATTTGATTATTAATGAATAAAACAATCACTGATGGTAGGGTTACTGAGTGGTTAATTTTATTACAAGAATTTGATACAACTATTGTGGACAAGCCTGGAAAGGATAATTTCATTTCCAACTTTCTTTCTTGACTTCCAAAAAATAACGATAGTTTACTTGTTGAGGATTATTTTCTGGTTACATATCTTTTTGTAGTTTCCAATTACCGTGGTATGCAGACATTGTTAATTATATTGTTGCAGGAAGACTTCCTTTCTCCTAAGGAAAAACAAAAAATCCTTTAATAAAGTGTCTGATATTTTTTAGGGGATGGCTATCTCTTTCACTCTAGGCCAAATCATTAAATTAAGCATTATGTAAGGGAAGATGAAGTCCATGACATTTTGAAGGCTTGTCATGATGAGCCTTGTGAAAGACACTTTGTTGATTAGAGAAATAATCATAAGGTGCTTGGGATGGGCTATGTAATATCCCAAAATAGGGAAAATAATAATTGATGGGAATATCTTATAATATTCCAAAAATTGACTGCTCAGTAATGCATTCACCAAAAAACGCATTTCTAGAAATTTATGCCACAAAAATTTAAACCATCACTTGGATCCATTATATATGTTCTTCTATCATCTAATTCCAAGAGGAGATCAGAAACAAAAGAAACTAGGTGAGGTAAACAGACCTCCTACACCTAATGTAGCTGGAAATCACTAAAACCCCAATACACTGCTACACAGAAATGTTACATAAAAGAAACTTGGTAGTATTATGAGGGTTTCAACTTAGAAATTACGAGAACAAGTATATATACTCATATATTATACAATCATGCTCAAAAACTAAGATCTAATCTCCTTATTACAATTACAAGAAAACCTAGAAAGGGTTTCTTGTCATACACTTTGAATACAAGTGTGATCTTTAGAAAATCACTGAATAATCACTGCAACACTGAAGAATAAGAGTGTGGAAGGCAGAAAAATATCAGATCTGATGTACATCCCTCAAAGGCTTCGTCCCATGAAAGGATGAACCCCTCAATCACAAGGAAACACTGCAAAGAAGCCACTAGATCATCCACTGAAGCTGCCTTGAAAAATAACGCATTCCCTAGTTGGAACAGCGCTGGGAATGTTGGGAAATGTGTGGCCTGATGCCACATATCTGAAATGAGCTCAATATCTCTCCAAACAGATCTCTCAAGGGAAAGAAACCTCCCTCTAATGAGAAATTGACTCAGAAAGTGGCATCCCAATCCCCTCCACTGTTGCACCCTACAACACAGCACAATAACTTGCAGAAACTACGCTGATGAAGTAAGTTGAAGCTTGGCCTGAAAACCTGGTGTGGAAATGAATTCCAAACTCTTCCAAGAGGCTCCTCAAGGAAAGAGGTGGGATTCTCGCTCGAGAACACCCTGTGCTAAACAGCAAGAGGAAGCAAAATTATAAACAGACAAGATCAATTGATCATATCAAAAGCATGAGGAAAAATGGCTGCCATCCTCTTCCTTAAATAGAATGTTGGTTTTCTTATCCTTGGCCCCACCCAATCAGGACATTTCCATCAAGAGATTCATCTCCCTCCAAAACTGCATTATTCCTTGCTTGATCCCTACTCCTCCACATCTGCATTGTTGACTTGGTCAAAGTAGACTAAATCAACATGATATTAGCCCTGTTCACACATGGAGGTGTTTTATTGAGCTGAAAAGAGGGTCTAATTTCACACTTGAAGTGTTTTTATTCCTTCTTAGGAGACTTATGGGCCTTCCTACCCATTTATTCACCGGCTAAAGACACTGTTAACTCTAATGTTCAATTTTAGCTTGAAGCTAAAATTTGGGAACATTACAGTCCTCCCCTCCAAAATTTTTTCTTTTCCTCAAGCAACTGTATAGGGAGAGAAAAATTCCTCCCCTCCTCCTTTTTTGGCCTCCCATCAATGGCCTCCATCACTACATCAAAATAATCTGCAATAAAGCTGCCATCCAATGTTTCCTCCCAAGTATGCAAAACCAAATGGCTCACATCAATCAAAGGTGGAAGGTGTGAGTGGAAACCTGCTTGCTGTCCCATGGCCTCCTCAAAGTGGGAGTCATGAAAAACATGGGGAATCTCATTTCCAATGAGTGACTCCCTCACCCATGCTATCATCCAAATGAAATGAGCCATCTTAGGTATCTCATCAAAAGAATCATCAACCCCGGTTTTATACAATGTATTGGGGCTGCATGGAGAGATTGGATTCTTCCATCCAAATGGTTTCTCTATCCATTTATGGTAAACATGGGGTTTTTTCTATCCTTGGACTGAAATAACATGGCCTCCAAGAATGGCCCAAGTTCCCCCATCAAAAAATTCAGCCATGAAGTGCCTCCTCAAGTTCTTCAAGTGGTTCCTCCCACAAGAAGGGAAAAATTGTGATGTGGAAATCATGGTTTGCCCATGGTTTCTCCTGAAATGTACAACATGTAAAGTGGGGAGAATCATGCTCCCAATGGGCATCTCTAACACCTCCAGCACTCTCCAAACAATGTTTCCCATGAATATAAAAATATCAACAGTAAATGGAAGCAAAGTGAAATAAGAACAAGCTGCCATATGACAACCGGAGAGTGGTGCATAGTTCCATAAATGGAACCAGCGCAGTGCATCCTTTGCCTAGATCAAAACAAAAAATAACAAGTGCTTTCCTAGCCACTTGTCTGCTGCCACAGTCATCCCATAAGATGGAATCATGAATATACAATTTGGTGTCAATGGTGCACACCAAGAATTATGTCGCTTTCCCCACCAACCACCAATAAGATAGCCAATATCAATGCTGCAATTAGCCTCAAGTACATCATAATCTAAAGTATAAGAAGGGACGATCCTCCTTAATACAACATGATGCTCATATAAAGTAAATAAAGGCAAATCATAATGCAAATTTATACCTTCTCTACCATGTACTTCGGTCCTTGAGCTAAAATGGCTCAACTGAAGATGCTCCCTCACTCCCAATGAGTAGGAAAGTGGATGTGACATCCTCTCTATCACCATCCGGGCTATGAATCTTTCCATATGCTGCAATATATCTTGTTGGATGCCCTCCCAAATGAAATCCTCTGCCAGAGAAAGGTATGCATCAAAATACATGGAAAAGAAGTCCTCATGTGCTGCATGTAGCAACTTCTCCTTGAGCTTAGAAGCTCTAGTCAAGAAGACTCTACCATGAGAATAGATGACCATATCATCCACCATGTATCTATCATCTCCATCTGGGTCATCAAGAATCATGCAAGCACCAAGATCCTTGGAGTACTCTACCAAGATTTGAGACCTCCAATATGGATCAATCCTCCCAAGAGATAGCGCTGGTGATTTGGCATGTGAAGCTCTCCTCATGTTGTTGCCTGCTACTTTGACATCCCCCATGCCAAATTTTTCCTCCAAACTCTTCACCTCTCTAAAATCCAAGAGTGGTGAATCTGAAGACAAGATGTCTTTCATCAATTCTAGATCTGGTGGCCTTCCAGGTGGAATGCCTCCATGTAGTGAGACATCAATGTCAAGAGTAGATTGTACATATGGTTGGGAAACCTTGCCCTTGCCTTCACAGTGCAGAACAGTCTGCCTCCCCTTTGCATTAGCTTTCTGAAATAGAGAAGGGTGTGTGCCTCTCATCAAGTGATGATGCCCTTCCTTCCTACCTTCTCCTTCCATCTGCAATGCTTCACAATCATGATGCTCACTGATTGTGCTTTGACCTCCATGTACGAGATCCTGGGGAACTTCTTGCAAGGATACAAGAATCCCTCCTGTTGGAGCATGTGCTCCTCCTTCCTCTGCATGACGTACTAGATGTGCTCTAGATGTGACAGCGTTTTTTCCCTCATCTTCATTAATGTGTATGGGAAACCCTCCAATAATTGGATTCTCATGTGAAAAAGAGACCCTCGCGCCCTCTTGTTTAGGAATATGAGATAGAGGTCTTGCCTCTAACAATGTATGATGCAAGATGTCAGCTTCTCCCATGGTTTTTTGAAGTGGAGTGAGGTTTATAGTTTCCTCCATTACATGCAATGTTTTTGTCTTCTTAAGTTTTTCTTGCTCCAATACATGTGTCTTAGGAAGTTTCCCATCAAACCTTCCCACCAATGTTTTAATGAATCTTGCATAAGAGAAAGTATTGGCATTTTTCAAAGAACAAGATTTAAAAATCCACCATGCATAGGCCTTACCTCTGAAATGCAGTGCTGCAATTATGATGGCTTCATCTTCAGAAATGTGGTGTTGCTATAAATAGGAGTCTAGCTCCTTCACCCAAGCTCCAGCTAAACATGTAGGTGAACCTTCAAAAGTAGATAGAAGAAATCTATCTACATCCTGTTGCTTGCTTTTCTCCACCTGGATCTTGCAAAACCCTTGGAAATTGGTATGATCTCTAAACCTCACAGTTTGAGATTCATACTCCTGCAATAAATCACTAAGAGTTTTCCTCTTAGGCATTCTCCCTCCTTTCATCCATCTCATGAAATATCTGGGCATTTGACTGTGTTGTGCATCATGGTGTGTAGCTATATGCTCACACTTACCATGTGAAAAAAAATATCTAGCTCTAGATCCATACTCTTCTGGAGATTCCATCTCCATTCTTATTTTCTTTAGATCTCCTTGAAAGCTTTGTATAGATCTTGGAAGAAGCTTTGTAAGCTTGTCTTCCTGTCTTTCCATCTCTCCTTCTTCTATAGTATAATGGCCTGATATCCACAGGTTGAGCATGGATTGAAGATTTTATACCACTGTGATATCCCAAAATATCGAAAATAAGCAGTGATGGGAATATCTTATAATATTCCAAAAATGGATTGCTCAACAATCCATTCACCAAAAAACGCATTTCCAGAAATGTATGACATAAAAATGTAAACCATCACTTGGATCCATTAGATATGTACCTCTATCATCTAATTCCAAGAGGAGATCATAAACAAAAGAAACCATGTGAGCTAAACAAACCTCCTACACCTAGTGTAGCTGGAAATCACTAAAACCCCAATACACTGCTACAAAAAAATATTACATAAAAGAGACTGCCCAGTCTTATGAGGGTTTCAACTCAGAAATTAGGAGAACAAGTAGATATACTCATATATTATACAATCATGCTCAAAAACTAAGATCTAATCTCCTTATTACAATTACAAGAAAACCCGGAAAGGGTTTCTTGTCATACACTCTGAATACAAGTGTGATCTTCAGAAAATTACTGAATAATCACTGCAACACTGAAGAATAAGAGTGTAGATGGCTGAAAGATATCATATCTGATGTAGATCCCTCAAATTCTTCCTCCCATGAAAGTATGAACCTCTCAATCACAAGGAAACACTGCAAAGAAGCCATTAGATCATCCACTGAAGCTGCCTTGAAAAATAATGCATTCCCTAGCTGGAACAGCGCTGGGAATGTTGGGAAATGTGTGGCCTGATGCCACAGATCTGAAATGATAACAAGATCTCTCCAAATAGATCTCTCAAGGGAAGTAAACCTCCCTCCAATGAGAAACTGACTCAGAAAGTGGGATCCCAATCCCCTCCACTGCTGCACCCTACAACACAGCACAATAACCTACAGAAATTGCGCTGATGAAGTAAGTTGAAGCTTGGCCTAAAAACCTGATGTGGAAATGAATGCCAAACTCTTCCAATAGGCTCCTCAAGGAAAGAGGTGGGATTCCCGCTTGGGAACACCCTTTTCTAAACAGCACTGCAACCCTGTTAAACAACAAGAGGAAGCAAAAGTCTAAACAGACAAGATAAATTGATCATATCAAAAGCATGAGGAACAATGGCTGCCATCCTCTTCCTTAAATAGAATGTGAGTTTTCTTGTCCTTGGCCCCACCCAATTAGATCATTTCCATCAAGAGATTCATCTCCCTCCAAAACTGCATTATTCCTTCCTTGATCCCTACTCCTCCACATCTGCGTTGTTGACTTGGTCAAAGTAGACTGAATCAACATGATATTAGCCATGTTCACATATGGAGGTGTTTTGTTGAGCTGCAAAGAGGGTCCCCTTTCACACTTGAATTGTTTTTATTCCTTCTTAGGAGACTTATGGGCCTTCCTACCCATTTATTCACCGGCTAAAGACATTGTTAACTCTAATGTTCAATTTTAGCTTGAAGCTAAAATTTGGGAACATTACAGGCTAATTTTGGCCTACCATATTCCACGATGCAAGGAAGTATGTGCAAGTGTGTGGAAACTGCCAAAGGATGGGCCAATCAATCTGATTAGCTGAGATCCCATTACAACCTTAATTGGTGATAAAATGTTTTGAGACATGGGCTTTGGACTTTGTTGGATCTATCAATCCCCTATCTCCTCAGAAGTAATATATTTTAGTATGTACATATTATGTCCCCGAGTGGGTTGAAGATAAGGCACTTAATAAAACTACTGAGTGGGTTGTTTCAATACATTTTTACTCATTATGGAGTACCAAATGAGACAGTTATAGATGGAAGGATTCATTTCCTAGTTGATTAAAAAGCTTGTCAAGAAATGTAAGATTCATTATAAGATTACTTTGCATTACTACCCACGAGCTAATGGATAAGTGGAGAGTACCAACAAAGTAATTGAGGCAATCCTTACAAATATTGTGGCTAGTTGTCGCCGAGATTGGACTGAGAGACTTCCAAAGGCACTTTGGTCCTACAAAACTACATGGTGAGATACCACGGGCTTCTCTCCATATGAGCTTTTGTATAGTAAGAGTCATATTTTTCCCATTGAGTTCAAAATTAACACACTCGGGACCATTTTGAACCATTTTAGAGGTGAATTTGGATTTGAATATAGCACATAAACGCCCTTTGGATCAGCTAAATGAATTAGGAGAAACATGATGTTGAATTTTGCTACAAGAAACAGTGAAAGTGGCATCCGGAAACATCATCTTTAATCCTAGTGAAAAATAAGCACCTAAACTAGGTGGGGCCCACACAGGCTATTTTTAGGTGTATGTCTATTTTTAGAATGGTGAGCATATTCTAAAATTAGCAGGATGTTGATTTTAGATGGTTGAGAAAATTCTATCTTTAGAAGAGTTTCTATTTTTAGAAGATGGGTGAAGTCTATTTATAGATCGCAAATCTAAAAATAGAATGCATGTCGATTATTATTAGCCCTTAATAATAATCAGACAATAAATAATAACTTATTCTCTTGGAGCACTTGATTTCAGTGAACAGATGTGGCACATCAGTGAGCTGAAGGAATTATGCATTCCAAGGTTGGTTGGTGACTCATGCATGATGGACTTCGTTATAACTGATTGTGGCAGAGTTGTAACAGAGTTGGAAGAGTAGTTATGGGAGTTGTTATTTAGTTTAACTCAGTTAAGTGAGTTAAACTCAGTTGTGCTAGTTGTAACTAAAGATAAACTAGTGAAATATGAGTGAATTAATTAGTTAATTAATTCACAAGTAGTGTCTTACTTGCAACTGAATAAATACAACAGATAACTACTTGCATGTCAGATCCAGTGGAGACCCAGTGGAGAGATAGGTGAAAGGGTGAGTTTTGTTGGTGTCCTGCGATTTGGCAGATTGGTATACCAAATGACAAGGTAACATGGAGCCAGTCTTTAGAGCCCTAGGACCTAGCCTTCCTAGACTCAGAGAAGGATCTCTCAGGTTGTTTGCAAAGGATATATGCATGTTTGCTTTTAAGGGTTGATTTTAGACTAGTTATTAAGTATGGAGTTTGTTTTTGTTTTGGTTGGAAATGATGATCAAAAAGCATAAGATAGAATGAGGAAATTTCTAATTCATTGGGCAATGCAGTCAAATGAAAGTCATGATAAGTTCATCAATGGATCGGGGAGTATCATAGGGAAAATCTAACTTGGCCAATGGATCTTCAAAGTTTTTTAGGGAAATGAGATGGACATTAATAAGTTGGGAAGGTAGCAAAGCTATAATCAGTTAGGAATCTTCTAGCTCTACTTAAACAAGAGAAATCTTTCAAGGTAACTGTTTGAAGTAAGCCAAAGGACAGGGAAAACCATATACTTCTTTGGACAAACTTTTAATAAGCAAACCTTTCAGACAAAAATCCAGTAATCAAAAGACTACTTCCAGATAAAGAAAACATATAAGAAAACAGTGAGAGGAGCCTAAGATCAAACAAAAATAATCTAATCTGCTTTTGGCTAACTCTCTAAGGACCTTTAAAGCAACATTTTGAGGCAGTCCAGAGGACAGGGCATACCATAGACTTCCCTGGTTTAGACTCTACTAAGTATACTTTAAAGAAGTTTTAACAACAATATCTCAAGCCGTACTCAAGGGACATGGACTCACCATAAATTTCTTTGGTTTCACTCTATTGAATCATTTCTAAAATAACAAGCTAGATGGAACTAGAGGGCAGTTAAGAATCCTCCAATCAAACCTTGCAGAAGAAAACACTAAGGCGGTGAAGAGAAAACAGAACTAAGGTGCTTTCAAAAGACATTTCTTAGCCTAAAACTTTTGCTCTACTGCAACAAAGAAAGATGGAAACATAATGAAAACAGGAAATAACAATAACAGATTAGAAGCACTTCACCAATAGCCAAACTCAGGGATCCAGTGATCTAGCCTCCTCCATCAACAAACAAATCAGGGCATCCACAAGATCCAAGACATCAATTTCCTTTCAACTTCCAAGAGACTATGTATTACTTCAAAGAGTCATCAATTGCCAAAAATATAATGAGTTCAGATGTAGTATTTATGTTGCAAATGAGGAGGTGAGGCCTAAGATAGGGTTTGAGTATCATTTATTACAGAGTAAGTGCATTCCTAACCTTGAAGACCATGCAAGGCTCAAGGCAGGAATATCTGCAGCTACTTATCTGTTTTAATAACTCCTATCCTAACTTCTAAGGAATAATAGGTGAAATGTTTGACTTTTAAGGCCTATTCATAACTTATACAATAACTGTTTGACAGATAAAATATCTTTGACTCAGCCCAATAACTGCCTAAATGATTTTTGAAAGAAACAAAGCACTTAGGTGGCTAAAAATATCTTTGAGGAATAATTTTGTGAGCTGAGTCATTCGAACTTGTTCTGGGTTAATCTGTCTTTTTTTTATCTTTAATATCTGCCTTTAATCTTTTGAACTTCGATTTAGCTTTGATAATATGTCCCACTATTTTTATCCTTTGTTTATGCTTTATGACTGTTTGTTCATTTATCCTTTGTTTTTAAAACCTTTGACTTTTATCCTTTAATCTTATGTTTTAAGTGGCTAACCCCTTTTGTTTGTCTGTTAATTAGGATTAGCCCTTTAACTCATTTTTTTTTTCCTTTGTTGCTTCTTGATTGTGCTTGCCTTCTGTGTGCAGGGGAGGTGTTCTTCGTGGCTAGGGGGTTCTTTAGATCCATTGATGAGCATGCTTTCATCGTTGATCAAACCCTGAGAGGGCCTTTGATCTCCTTAATTTTGGATTAAGACCCCTGGATCGTCATTCAGGGTTGAATTCATCATTTATTTACCATAGGAGGGCATTTTGGACCCTTTTCTACCATTAAAACCCTGCGAAAACATAAACTGATTAGTTAAAAACCTGCGGGATTAGGCTTGACTGCGTTTTCAGGGTTTCAGGGTGGTCGAGAGGCATTTTGCAGAGGAGGATAGGGTGTAGGGGCATCGTTCCCGAGGCGAAACCTGGAAGGATTCAAACGGAGGCGAGAATATTTTTGAAACTCCGTGCAGAGAGGGAAAAGCGGTTTCAGAAAACCAGAGTGGTTTATCGCGCGGGTGGAAGGTGGTAAGCGGTTTTGGGCCGAATGCACGCGTTTCCATAGGGCGATCGACGCGTGTTCGGCGGAAAACTGCCTATTTCGCGCAGGTTAGGGGTTATTAAACCTTGTTCAATTTTCTGTGTGATATGGGTTTGGGGCCGTCGGATCTCGGGAGACAAGATCGACGGTGCGGAAAGACTCAGGGAGCGGCGCGCAGGTTTGGAGGGTGGAGCCCAGGGACAGGTGTCGGGTTGCGGTTGGGCAGCAGGGCTTTAGTGGAAGGTGGGCCCGGCTTGATGACGTGGGGAGCTTTGTCACGTTGTGCGGGGTTATGTCAATGCGGGATGAGGGACGGGGATGCAACCACCGTCGGATCAAGGCCCAAGGCTCTAGATCGACGATGGAGATGGCCCAGTGAAAAGATAAGGAGGGGTAGAGCTTTATACGGGGAAAGGGCTAAGAAATAAGCATAGGGAAAGGTTATGTGGGAGTAAGAGGGACTGGGGGCTGAAACGAGAAGGGGCTTAAAGCCTATTTATATGTAAAAGGGTGGGTTTAGTATAAAAAATAGGGTTTTATAAGGTTTAAACAAGGTCCGATAGGCTTAAAAGTTAGATTTAGACAATGTAAAAAGGGATTTTTACATTGTTTAAGGTTTTTTAGAGGAAAAATGATGAATGGGGGGGAATTCTTAGGGTTTTGGGGAAAGGAGAAAAAATGGGTTTTTCAAAGGAAAATAGGGAGTGAATGAGAGTGAGGGGAGGAACAAAATGAGGTCAGTAGGCTCAGAAAATGGAGCCTTTTTAGAGCAGCAGGGTAAACTTTGAGAAAGAAAAAGATGAAGTTTTTAGTGAATCAGTTAGGTTTAGGATAATGAAGGCACTGAGATTTCTATAACTCACAATATTTTAAAAATCTTGTTTCTAGAAATCTAGGATTATAACTTAGTCATCTTTTGATATCAGCAAAAATCACTGATGACTAACAAGTTTGACTATCAGTTGTGACTATAGTGATGCATTCAATGCATCTACACACACATTGGAGATGCTTATGAGGATTGTGTAGTCAAGGCAGGAGGTAATCATTCATTCAGGGGTTCTTTCTTCAGCAGGGATTGCGCAGTGGAGGCAAGAAATTGATGCATAGATATGAAAATTTCTGCATGACAGTGTGAGACAATTGTATATTGTACTAAGAGATCTATGAGCAGAGCTTTGTATGAGATTTTTTCATGATCCATTGATATACATAATATATGATAGTTGGGGTTTTTAGCTTTAAGCTTTCCCGGTAAAACATCTTGTTATGCGCGCTTGATTTTTCTTCATGTGTTTTGCAATTGGCGATTTAATTTCTGCAAAGAATTGAGTAGAAGGATTATGTATTTAACAGTGGATTTAATTGTTAGATCAGGGGAGTCCGGTAATATACATTCATATTGTATAATTTCTACACATGATTGGCTTCCACAAAACATATTGATATCATCCAACAACAACACGACAAGTGGCATGACAATTTTATTAAGAAGAAGGTGTTTCAAAAAGGTGATTGGGCTCTACTATATGAAAACATATTTTCTTTCAAATGGACACTGCATTTAGTTGTATCATAAGCCATCTTCTAAGGATTAATTTTTTCACATTGTCTCGGATGCTCGTCTTGAAATTGCTAGGGCAAGGGAGAATCTTTTTGCGCCACCAACCACTCAATTCATTTTTCATTTATAAAATAAAATAAAACAAATATAATAGTGAAAGTATTGATTGAAAACCAACTTGCTTGTCAGTCGATACATCACATATTTTTCTTTGCAGTATATTTTAACAATAACAATTTCATATTTTTAGGTGCTTTTACATATGTTGTAAGTTTACAATCGCAATATTTTTTTGATAGTAAAGACCAAATGTTTTTGTTGATTTTGAAGACTAGAGGTTGTTGTTGATGTTGATATTGAAGATCAAGAACTATTATCGGTATTGTCATTGAAAACTAGTTCTAGTTACATTTGTTGTTGCATTTTTTCGTTGCTACAATGGACATTGTTGATAATGAAGATCAAGAACTACTACCAGTACTGTTATTGAAAACTATTTGTGGTTACATTTGTTGTCACATTTTTTCGTTGCTACAATGGACATTGTTGATACTGAATAAATATCATTGCTACTTCCACTGTAACTGCATAAAGGGACCCACCAAAATTTCCTACCACGATCTCCACCAATGTGCACTCTTAGTCGAGTTAGCATCATCCTAATCAGTTGCTACGCCATCATGTCCAGTAAGTACCTGACGAGTAATCCCTTGCATTACTTTCATTCATGTGTTCAAGTGTGACATTACCACCCTACCAGAGTGGTTGAGAACGACCTCCATTTAATTTGGGGGATGGGATTCACATCATGCTATGATGGGCTATCAACATCGTGACTTGGCATGATTGAAAATTAATGTTTACATACACATCACCATTTCCAAAACCATCCATTACCACCTTTGGTTGTTGTTACTCTGACATGATTTTTCAAAATATATTTTTATATTCTAGATCACTTGCCAATTATGGCACCCCAAGTACCAATTAAACACCCCACTACAACTAACTTGCAAAATTTGACATTCTTCTCCCAACGAGCAATTACATGTTACGACTATTATAGTTGTAATAGAATTTGCATCAACGACTAAAGATATGGTGGGATCGGTTGTGCGTCATGAGCTCAACTCAATTGATGCATTGAAAGTCTATCCAAGAGCATATAGAAATTTTTAAAATGCATGATGGTTGAAATATTTCAACAATTTGTGTGGATTCAATGAGGAAATTTCCCCAGAATTTTCATAAAACCTGGAAAATCATGACTCAATTGTGAGGGGAATTCAAGTAGCAGTTACAGAGGAGGTAATTGTTAGAGTAACAACCTTTCCTCGAATAGTGAAATGTTGGTTCAATAGGAATACCTCAAACCCAACAGCAAAGGCTACTTTTTTTAAGGAAGGGGAACATATTAGAAATAAAGGAAGAGGGGTGGACAAAACCTCACTCCTATATCCAAGGGAGGACGTGGCATACTTCATTTAGAAGTACATTACTTGTGAAGGTCAGTTTGGTAATTTTTAACTATCATGTTCAGTTGTTATCCCATCTTCATTGAGGAAAATTGATTAACATGTATTTTCTCTTGGAGTCACTGAAACATGTCGCAAATGTTGTTCAGCTGACTAAGCATCCTGAGACTTGTATGAAAAAACATGGGTTAATCAAGCTCATTATCATTGATGCATTCGAGAGACAAGAGAGAACTTCAGTAAGGTTGTTGATTGTTGCTAGAGGGCTAGTTCAAGAGGAAGTAGAACGTGATTCTGAAGAACAGAGTGAAGATGTTGAGATGGAGGAAGAAGGGCCAAGTAGAAAATCAAAAATTCTCTAATTGACACATTTATCCAAGACTCTTGTGTTGATACCCTCGAGGAAGCTCACCCTATTGATACATCTTCCAAGGCTTTTCACGTTGATGAAGGCCCTCGTGTTAATACACTAGTTGACATAACTAGTGGGAAATCACATAGCTCATTATTTGGAGCATGCCCTATTGTAAAGGAAAAACCCCTACAAACAAAAATTAAGAAAATACCATTGAAACAACCTATAGGTGGAAATTTTTCGAAGAAGAGAATTAGGTTTATTGTCATAGCATCACCCACTCATCTAAACAACAACTACTACAAAGAAGTTGACGAAGTAGCCCAACAAGGATAATGTTAAACACCATGTTAAACACACACATGGTGTATGAGAAAGAATGAACACACACAACAAGAGACTCAACACACAATGAAGGATAAGCGTGCAGCTCTCTTATTTTTCCATTATACATGATGTACATTTATAGTACAATGGTGTGGCTCTTGGTTTCACATTCCAAGGTCACTTGGACTCCATTGTGACTTTTCGCATTCCACACCTACCCATGGAGGATTAGGTGTTCCAACATTCCCCCCCTTAATCCGAAGGGGTATGTGTGAGTCCAAGAAGAGAGTTGTAATACAAATCTGCAAAGTATACATGGAAGCACTTGGGCTGAATCAACTCTCTGAAATGTTGGAAAAAAGAGGTGGTTTAAGGATGACCACCAACACTGGAATGCAAAACTTGTTGCAGTTCCCGGAACTCTTCCAAAACTAGCAAGAAGCTGAAAGCTTATGCTAGAGGAATTGTCCCTCATAAAAAAGGAAGACCTTCAACCTAAAAGAAGGGAGGTATACTACCTATGATGGTTTTAGGATTACCAACAACACTGGAATGCTTGAAGCATTTCCTGGAACTCAACCAAAACTGGCAAGAAGCTGAAGGCTTTTGCTAGAGGAAGTGTCCCTCATATATGAAAGGGAGACCTTCAACCTAAAATAAGGGAGGTCTACAACCTGTGATGGTTTAAGGCTATCCACCAACCAAAGATGATGGTTTAAGGCTATCCACCAACTGAAGGCATGCTCATGGGCATCCGTGTCTCTGGCTACAACTCTGAATCTGGAATGACAATTGTGGCTCAGGCTCGCTTGAACTGCTGTGTCTCTAGCTACAACTCTAAACATGGAATGAGAGATTGTGGCTCAGGCTTGCTTGATCTGACATCGAAGCTTGTACATGACCACCATTTTCCCCCCTGTCAGGGACAAGGTGAGATGATGGCGAAAACTCAACTGCAAGTTTGCTCAATATTCAAGAACAAGTTCTGACATGTGTCTTAAACATCTTCTTGGTTGTTGATGCCCATTGCCAAGAAGCGATCCATCCAAGATGAATCTTTGTTCTTGCAGGAGGCTTGTTTTTGAAGCATCTGTGTGAAGAATTGGTGTGCCGACCACAGTGCTTGCATGGATGAAGATCAAAACAGTGATCTTTCATATGGCCAACTCGATCACAGTGTTGGCATTTTACAATCTGTTGTTTTGGAAGCGGAACAGGATCTAGAACAGCTACAGGTGAACTGTCATACAGGAATCCGACACTCTGAAATATGATGGGCTTGGTGTAGTTCAGAATATGAAAGGACACATCCTTGTCATATCCAAGACCATTTCGGTGCTTGTTGTGGACAAGCTCCTCCCAAGGTCTAATGATGGGCTTGAGAAGTGCAGGTTGAGCTACCGCATCTGCATGTAAATCTACTCTTGTACAAGGAACTGAATGGGAATCAACTGCATCTTTATTGACTTGCCGCAAAAACAGGTTCAGAATGGTGACACTTTTGCTGAAGTTCATCTTGTTGAAGCTGAGATTCCAACTGCAAAAACTCAATCTTTTCTTGTGCATCTTGCAAACAAATTTGAATGTTACAAAGAGCATCCTTGCTCATTTTTACCATATCATCAACATTGGAATGAATGAGGTTATTCAACAACTCTAATGCCTCATTGATTTTAGCCATTTCAACAACTTAGGCTCAAAAAATAAAGGGTGTCGGCTTCAACCGAAAATGCACCCGTTTACAATGTGATTCAATTTTCTTTCAAGAAATACAATGACTCCAAAGAATTTCCAGCTATGGAAATCTCAAAGTACAAAATGTGCTCCTCAAATGATGGAGGACAATCAAAAAATTTTCCAACAACTCAAATTTATTGATTTCAACAATGAATGAAGAAGCAATTACAATGTCAATATCTCTGCAAAAATATTTTGTAAATGTGCAGCTGAAAACACTATGCAAGAAGCCTTTAAGGCAGCTGATTTTTCTTCTTCAAAGAGTTGTTTTTATTCACATGTCAATTTCTTCAGAAAATCAACCTTCTATGCCACAAACAATTCAATGTAAAAATCCAACTGCTTCATATGCCATTTCTGCTGTTTACTTTTTCTCTTCCTCTCTCTCTGCTGTTTTTTTTTTTCAAATAATTAAATTAAAAAAAACAAAAAAAAAACCTTGAAATTGGGAAACTTATTAGGGAGAGGGGGAACTAAGAGAAATTTAAAAAAATGTGGGGGGAGGGGGGAGGCAAATTTCACTGTAAAAAAATGGGAGGGATTTTAATTGTAATAAAAGGGAATTTTTAAAGGCTGGAATAAACAGTAAAAGACTGATATTTTAATAGGAGAGGGGAATTTATAAACTGAAGTTTAAAAAAAATGAAACGCTGGGCAAATAGCATAGGAGTGGGAGAATTGTTGTGCGTTGAGGGGGGCGTATGGTGAGGGATTAGAACTGTGGGAGCGGTGATGGTGTAGGGAGGAGTTGGGTGTAGGCGGAGGTGAGGTGAGGTGAGATAGGAATGTGTGTTTGCATGGGTGTCAGGGGGATTAGGTTAGGGAGCGGCAAGGTAAGGGGAGGGGCAGTGAGGGATGAGCGCCGAGAGATGAGGGCCGGGTTGGGAACTAGGGGCTCGAGCGGCGTAGGGAATGGTGGACGGGGGAGCGTGGTAAGAGGGGCGTTAAGCAAATGCGAGGGATGGGTAGGGATGGAGCGATAAGGATGAGGGGAGGGGGTTGTGTCGTGGGCCGGCTGTTTGGAGCAGAAGGTGGGATGGGAATCGAGCGTGAGAAGGGAGGCTCGATGGGAGTGAGGGGGTGCTCGAGTGGGAAGGGAGAGCAATGGGCAGGGGGTTGAGTGCAGTTGAGTGCGGAGAGGGATGGGCATAGAGCAGAGTGTAGGGGCCGAGGGGTTTTTTTTTATATATGTAAAAACAGCAGAGAGCAGGAAATCAACTTTAAAACAGCAGTAGAACTTTTAAATGTATAGCAGGATTGGAGAGTTTTCAGAATCTTGTAGACTTGGGGCAAGAACTAATTTTTCCAGCAGCAGAGAATGAAACTTTAAAAATGCAGAATTCTTCCAGAAAATTTCAGCAGAAAACCCAGAAATTTGCAGAAATTTTTCAATGAAAAACTCGGAAATTTTCCTTTCAGAAACCCACTTTGAAACACTATTCCAGCAGCTCTTCAAAATGCAGAATTTAATAGGCAAAAATTGCAGGAAGAAATCAGAATGAAAACCTTCAGATGCGCAGTGCTGCTCTTCTTCAAAACCACTTTCTGAATGCGGCAAAATGTCTGCTGCAGAAACTCTCTAAACGCTGCAAAAATGCCAAGAATTTTTGCAGATATGCACAGGCCATAAACACAAATGGCTCACTCAATGCTGAGCTGGTTATGAACGTATCAGCTCTGATACCATGTTAAACACACACATGGTGTATGAGAAATAATAAACACACACAACAAGAGACTCAACACACAATGAAGGATAAGCGTGCAGCTCTCTTATTTTTCCATTATACATGATGTACATTTATAGTACAATGGCGTGACTCTTGGTTTCACATTCCAAGGTCACTTGGACTCCATTGTAACTTTTTGCATTCCACTCCTACCCATGGAGGATTAGGTGTTCCAACAGATAAAGAGGAGGAATCTAAGAAAAAACAAGATGACAACACCCCTTTTGTTTGTCTGAATTTAACCCCCTTGTTTCAACAAGTTGATAGTTGAAGGAAAGAAAACAATGAAATGAGTAAACAACTTGCAATGTTAAAAGAGAAATTTTAGACTAAGAAACCATCAAGGTTATAAACACTAGATGAGATTATCGAGATGATGAATGCATATTCTACCCCCTCTTAGATTGAAAAAACTGAAAAATTGTTGTGTAAAGTTTGTGGGGAGATTCTTAATGAGGTTTGGTACACACAAGATAAGTAGAGAAGTGAAAATGTGTCTCAGTGGGAGTGTAAACAGAATTTGAAGTGGAGGATATGAAGTTTCTTTTTTCTACACAAGAACATGTTGAAGATGTTTTTTTCACATAAGAACCAATAGCGGATATAGAGCAAACTATGTAAAATTAACATGATGGTATAGAATAATTTTCCAATGATGTTGTTGTCACACAAGAACCAGTAACTGATGCAAAAAATCTTGAGAGAAATTAAAATGTTGGTACATAAGAATTTTTGATGAGGCTATTGATACACAAGAACCAGTAGCTAAGGTAGTACAACTGGAGGATGAAGAGGAGATTAAAAAATAGGGGGATTTACATAAATTTGTCGAAGACATTGTTGTAACGACAGATGAGACAGTGCAGCCTAAATTTGAAAGGGATGATAATTTAGATACAATATTATTATTTGTAGAATTGAATAAGTGGAGAAAATTGGCAGTGTCATTACAAAAAGTGGTAGTCACATTGAGTGAGCATATGAGAATTATCCACAATCTCAAGGAGGCTTGGGCTGAAGAATTGATGATTCAGAGATTGAGATGGGACAAGGTAAAGGAGGAAAGGGAGAAAGAAAATAAACAAGTACTGGAACAACAACAAAAATTCAGCAGTTACAAGAGTATAAGGAGTAAATCTACAACCTTGTACATAATCTATTGAGTTGTAGCAAACCCTCTCCTTCTTACCCAGTATTTCTTCAAGAGAAACTTTTTTTTTTAATTGACCATTGTTAAAGAACTAAGACCATTTGAGACAACTACCATTACATCCTTTGTTGTACGAGCTATATTTTCATGAGTTTTTTTATTACAAGAAAATAGCTTCAATCTCTCACCTTATGTGGGAAATATCCAGCTAAGGGTGTTTACCTCATTTGTGCAGAATCAGATAAGCTGGAAGTTATCCCATGAAGTTGTAACAACAAACCATGAAAGTAGAATGTTGTGGATTTGAGAGGAACCAGGGTTTGTTGTGGAATTTGTGAGAACATATGGAAACGTTCTTCAATCTCCAAACATAAAGCCTAAGATAATTGAATTTCATAGAAAGGTTTTAGACCTTTGTTTTAGGAGAAATTTTCAATTGAGACAAAGTGCATTTGATAGTAGTACGCTGAGATGGGAAGTGTGTGACGCAAAAAAAAAAAGGATGAAGATCCATATTTCTTCCCAAACTTTAAACATGATCTTTGAAGGGTCCTTTTGTATGTTAATTGTATCAGACAATGTGGGCCCAATTGGCTTGGGTTGAAATTTAGGTTTCCTTTGATTTGGCTTCCATCCTTGGATTATCAACATTACTTTCAATTAAAACCAACAAAGATACTTTTTGGTTGGAATTGATTCATTTTAAAATATATATGGGTTATTATAGATGATACAACGATGACCACTGTGGAGAAATTTCCAGCATCTCAAATTCAAGATCGCCCCCACAGAAATTTGCAAACCCTAAACTTATAATTTTACAAAGTTGTATTCACAGTATCCATTGAAAGTTGATTAAGGGGTATGCATGAGAACATGTAGTTGCTTCAATTGGGAGGAGATGTAGGGTCCTGTAATTGACATCTTTTTCGCCATCATTTCATTATCTTTTTTACCACTTTTACCCTTACAATCACATCTGTTTACTCCATCAATTACCATTTTGACCAATTTATATTATTCTTTCATGTCATCTTACATAAGAGAAATTTTGAGGTCTAAAATGGGCCTCCTAAGTAATATTATAAAATAATAGTGAAAATAATAAAATGAGATTAGATTACCTCATCAAGTTTTGGGGTGGAAAAAAAACAATGTATCTCCCTAAGAACTTATCTCCCTACGAACTTACTCAAATTTCGAGCGAGAGCACTAATGGATGCAAAATTTAATTTTGCATCCAATGAGTACTCAGGTTGCATACTTTCGATGGACCCAACCGCATGAAAAATATGAAATACATGTAAAAATGTGATTGCAATCGTTTTTTTACATGTATTTCACATTTTTTGTGTAGTAGGATCCATTGAAAGTATGCAACCTAGGTACTCCTTGGATGCAAAATTAAATTTTGCATCCAATGAGTTTTCCTACTCTAAATTTGAGTTAAATCATAGGAAGATAAGTTGAAAATGTCAATTGAAAAATAGTTTTTTTTATTTTATCTTTTTATTTTTTACTCCAAAAATGGTGAATCATCCCCCATGGTTGACACAATCAGGTTGAATCCTAATGTTTCTTATAAAGTTGAATTTTGTTTTGAGACCCATTTATTACCTCAAAATTTCTCTAATGATTTATACAATTTTGATTGTATAGTGACAAGAGGTTAACTATTTTTTGGAAATGTTACTAATAAAATTACAAGGAGGATGTTTCAGGATAATTTGGATTTTTGGGATGTTACTACTCTATTTTTCCCAAGCGATGCAATGTTGTTTATCCAAGATTTTGTAACGTCGACACATTAGGATATGTTCTATTGTTGTTATTACAATGTTGCTACTTTGTTTTATACTGATAAAAAACTCAATTTCCTCAATGCCTTTTTTAGGAGTCAATATGGGCATTACTACTCATCCATGTCAATCAAGACCGATGTGCCAGCAAGGATTGGGCCACTTTTTGACAATTCAGCCAACTTGGCTATGACAGTTACGATTCGCCATTTTGGTCTCTCGCTAAATGAAGTTCTTGTTACAACATTTCATTTATTTTCAGCAAACTATTGTAATTTGTTAAACAAACCTCTTAGTTTGGATAGCCTGGGAATGGAGAGATTCTCATGGCTGATTCTAGCATCGATATTAGACATGATATAAATCTGTAAGACATAAACCCTTTGCCTCATGCGGGTGTGGCACCATCACCATTTGGAGAATTATGCATCTTGTAATTTTCAGAATTTAATGCAATCTTTCATGGATTAGTGGCTTAATTTTGGATTGTCGTGTTAGCTTGTGAGTTGTGAATCACCAACTCCCTTCAGAGGAAGGGATCTCTTTAGCCAAGATTTTTGTGTTATAGAGGTTGTGTAGCAGTTATATTTAATTCACTTGCATATTGTGTTTAGTTGTGTTATAACTCTAGCTATCACTATTATGGACTCTTACTAATACATTGTAGTTACTAAGTATTAAACTAGCTTGCAGAATACCTAATATAGATTGTTCATGTGACAACATAGTTTTCGGGTTGATCATTTGTAATCATGTGTTGCTATCATTTAAGTGTTGCTATAGTTTTATGAGTTGTTGAAACAAAGTGTTAGAGCAATTGTTGTTATATATATTACAATGTGTTACATAGTCGATGGTTTGGGCGATTGTGATTTGATTATTGGTTGTGTGATTGTGGTTGAATGGCTTATGCAATTTTTTTCCAAGAGTGTTATTTCATTTTCTTGCAAAAGTGATCCAGAATAATCCATTGTTGTGTTATTATGCAAGAGTGATTTTATTTTCCAAAACTGTGTGCATAACGATTAATTGCTCAAGGGTTTGAAAGTGATGCCTTTGGTGTGTAAGAGTGGAGTTACAACAACCTTTGCTTTGATTGAGTGTCGTGATATTATAGAAAGAGTTTTGTATTGATCAATGTTAATTATTAGTTGTTACCTATATAAATTTTACACAATAGCCTTGAAATAAATATACCTATTGCGGTTGACAATTTATATGTCCAATTAATCTATTTTATTAAAAGACGGTTAATTTGTCCAACAAAGACATTGTTCTATATGTTTGAAAGAAGTGTTTGTTGTAGATGATTTTGTAATTTTCTTTTCTTATTATTGATATTTTGCATGTGTAATGTTTAAAGTATGGTTTCTATTATTCCATGACTAAATGATTCAACATCACTGAAATTTTGCTACATTATTGCATGTAAAATCATTCTCTCTGAGGCCTATGGGGAAACTCTTAATGTGTATACCCGAAGTTTAATTTATCCCCTCACAAGAGCAATAACTAGGGCTTTAAAAGTGAGTGCCCTGAGCATCCCCCCTTGCTCCATCAATTTTTTTCCATTGAATTTTGTCCTAAAGACTCCATTGAACCCTAGTAGGATAAGGAATTGATCTCTAGTGTGTTGATCATCTATAAAAATTAAATAAATTCGTCTCCTTTTCTCTCCTAGATGGCTAAGGCAGCTGCTACGACTTCTAGGGCATATTTATGCATCTAAGTGTGGTTTGAGTGGATCTTTGTGACTAAAAATTTAGGAATTGCATCTATAAATTATCTAAAGACAATCTAGCATATTGCATGGTCTACACCACCTAAATAAAGCAAACATCACTCTCTTTATTGTTGTTCATGCATACCTAACATCTATAGAAATAATTCCCTAGTTTAGACATAGCCTCTATTGGAAGCTCTTGCTCCTTGGTTTTTTTTTTGGTAAATTAGTCTATTTCTATTAAAAGAGTGTATAGTACAAGATGAATTACAAGCAGTAGAAGCTACATAACTAGGGACCAGAAATGAATAACATTCAACCTCGGTCCCATGGGGAAGAGAGAGGCAAGAGATACAGACAAAATTTGCAAAGGAGCCACAAGACAAACACTAGAAACTACCCCGAGTGGGTTGTTTCCTCGGTACGACATTTCTTTCCTTTCTTTTTTGAAACTCTCACCCAGTCATTCTGGGGTTGTTGGGCTAGTACCACTTGGATCTTGTTGGTGTCTGGAGGAGTGGGCTTCTTGTCTGAATCTGAGGAGGAGGTTTCATGAGACCGTTTATGTGCATTCGAGGGACCAGTGGGCATATCAGGGTCTGTCGAGGTCATGTCATTTTCTTTCCTTTTGACCTCCACATCTACTTCGATCTCTTCCTCATCTGAGCTGAAGGAATCAATGTCATCCATGGGCGGTGGGACACAAGGTTGCTAGCTATTGGAGTTTTATTTGCGGATGCTCTTCTTTTTTTGAGCCTGGAAGGAGGAGCATGAGTTTTGAACGTGTCCTGTTTGGTGGCAGTGGCGACATTTGAAGGCGGAATTCTCATAATCTAGGGTCTGTGTCCAATGGAAGTCTCCCACTTTGAGAATGATTTGATCTAGAAATCCTTTGTGGATGTCTATTTCAGCGCATATTCTACCAAAGGTGTATATGCCTGATTCCCCCCTGGTGGTGTCCGTAGCTAGAAAGCGGCCTAGAGAATTGCCGATTCCTTGAAAGACAGAATAGTGCCCTAGAGAGGCTGGTAAATTTGGGAGCCTGACCCAAATAGGAAGCATGGTGATGACGGTCGTGGAGGGGTCGAAATCTGGGATCCATGGTGTGAGGAATAGCCTAGCTTTTCCTCAGAACCAAGGTCCTCCTGTTAGAGCTTTTTGATAATTCTCATCAAAAGCAAACAGGACTATGAAGAAACCCTTTGAGCAGAAGAAAATCTGGGTGTTATTGGTCCAAGCGTTGTGCACCCATTGATAGAGATCTATTGAGCGTGGCCACAATCCATTGAAACAGTAGATTAAGGCTATTTCTACATATTGTTGAAACTGATCATCCATTGTTGGGTGGGAGATTTCGATCGTTGGTATATCTTCCATTTTATCCACTAAAAAGGGCTTGGGAGCCTCAGGAGGAACAGCTTTCTTGGGGATCATCCATTGTTGGGTGGGAGATTTCGATTGTTGGTATATCTTCCCTTTTATCCACTAAAAAGGGCTTGGGAGCCTCAAGAGGAGCAGCTTTCTTGGGGTGTTGTGCATGGACAACATCCTTGTAGGAGAAAACTTGCGCTGAGGAGGGTTGCGCCGAAGCTCCTCCTCCAAGACGGAGGGACAAAACTAGAGTAGCATTTTTCTCAATGTTGTAAAAAGAGAGCGGGAGGGGGTTCTCGAGCTGTTGACCTCTGTATAGGAGTCATTGCATGACAGAAGGGATTCTCAGTTTATGTTCGAGGACATGCGTTATATTTTGCACTCGATCTACAAATCGCACCCAACAGAGCTGTGTTTTTTCGTTGAGGAGTATGATCTGGATCTGGAAGGAGGGTGTAATGTCTGTCTTTTCAAGATAAGTGCAGTGAAACGAGGGTCCGGGAAGGAGCAGAGGAAGGCTGTGAGTGGCCGATTTTTCCTTGTTGATGGCTTTCAATGGGGAGTTGATCCGATTTGCATAGCTGTTGATGGGATCCTTTATTCCAAAGCCCTTTAGCCTAAGATCTACGCAATATGCTGCAGAAGATGCATCGCTGGGCTTGGGCCTAGTTAGAACCAGAGGCCCAGATGGGTGGAGCCAGAGTTCCTTCAGAGCCTCGCCATTTCAGATAATGGTTGTCTCGAGTATGTGCGTAGGAACGTCTGGACGCAGTTCCTCTAGCGCAGCCTGATGGATCTGGGGAGCTATGGGAACCGGAGTGTGCTCACCGTTCTAGATCCGAGCCACCGTCAATTCTCTCGCATAGCAGCTCGTCCGACCCTTCTCCGATTATGCGTGCGGCTGCATCTGAAGGGGATAGTCTTCTTGCAGGATAACTTCAGGATTTTTCTAGCTACACCGTCGAGGAAGGGCTCTGCATCACCTTTGCCTATCTGATCTCAAGCTGCTGGACGTTGAGGAGCTGTGGGAGCGGCTTTCTACCCATGGGTGGAAGCTAGACCTAGAAACCCTAGCATAGGCAGGCGGCTGCGAGGCTCATTTTTCCAACAATCCCCATGGTCCAGTTTGACACTATGTTCACCGAAGATCTTGCTTCTTAGCTGTTGAATATCATTCTAAGATTTTTTCTTGGATTGATATATGGCAATGAATGTCTCATCATTGCCTATCATATGAGCCCTAACTTAAGCTTGGAGTATTTGAACCCTAATATAGAACACTTAAGCCATCTTATGCCTTGCCAGTACTCTATCCAACAATAGACCTTTTACTCATCACCTTAAGCTATAATATTAGAATATATTTCTAAGTAATTTGGGGAAGTCTCCCTTGTGGTTTAAATCCACTAAAGAGCAGGAGAAAGGTTGTTGAGATGCAACCCTTTCTCTTATTGCCATAAGGTGTAGTCCTGCCTAATGAGGCTTTGCACTAGGCCAAATGGACTTTGCGGCAACAGTGTGAAAGAATTTGATATTTTTGAAATTAGATGTTCATTTCAGATGTTAAAAATTATCTTTGATCTTTAATCCACCAAAGTTTACTACACTATTACTTGAAGGCCGATGAAGTAACCAGGGTTCCATCCAAAGTTTCTTCCCTCTGGTATTGAATGCTAAGAGAGTCAAGTTTCTCCTCATGTTGTGCCCCTTTGGATCATACATCTAGAGCACATCAGCCTCGATCACTCCCAAGAGACATCAGCCAAAGATTTATTGACCATGTCACAAAGATTGACAACAAAGAGAATGCCCTCCCTCAGCTCTCCTGCTTGTACTTAGCAGCCAGCGACAGCCAACAAGGACATCTTTTCTTGGCTTAGCATTGAGGCTTTGCTCTCTCTTCATTACTTTATTTTGTACTTTAATATTTAGGATTCTTTTATTTTCCTAGTTTATTTCTTTCTATTTGTGTTATGTGAGGCCCAAATTGTATTTTTTCTGGATGTTCTCAGTCCCATTGACCTACTTTTATGGTCATTCACTGGACATTAATAAAATTATCTCACTATCTTATCTGATTATATCCAGGGAAAATTTTAAGAACCCCCCTAAATTTATATATATAATAAATGGGCGAATCCCCATGATACATAGGAAAAATGGAAGGCGATTTTATTAATAATATAATATGTATATATAATTTTTTGGCTAATCTCTCACGAGATTATATTATCTTGTAAAATAATGGCAAATCACCAGTACAAATGGTGAATCACTACTACAAAATGGTGAATCGTTGTCTAGTGGAGTTCAAGGTGTTGGTTCCAATGAAGATATGGTAGTTGAACTAGGAGTTGAAGGAAGAGAACCACCGAGACCAAGCATGGCACATGGTGACTCGTGAGGGAAGTAGTTCTCGTGCAGTTTGGAAAACGTGTTCTTCTAGTTCTGCTAAGCGTAGTGTTGTTGCTCATGCTACTACTAGCATTGATATTGAGGTTGGAGAGGCGTTTGAGGAAGCATGTAAGGTAGCAGTGGTGGAGAATTACTAAGAGTACTCCATGATGGGATCCATCTTTCCCTTTGGTATTTGTGCCTACAAGATCTTATGTCCATTGAACCAAAAATTAACCGTTCAATCAACAATCAACTTAACTGAGTTGATTAGGTACGAGAAAACTTAGACTAATCTTTAAAACTATGCTTTGCACTATCCCATATTTATCACACTAATGCTACACAACATTGTGCATTTGCACCCAACTCTCATGCACGCACACAAAATTTTCATTAACATCTATAACCCTAACCAAGTGACAATTGATCAACAATTTGCACCAAAGTTTGTTATAGAGTTGAAAGTTCATAAGAAATTTAGATCCATGGTACCTTAAATAAATTTTGAGATAACCACCACAAATTCGACCACAATAGAGAAAACTTGTTATAAATTTTAAACCTACAAAAATTAGGATTCATGTTCCTAGGAATGATCATAAGAAGTAGTTGGCATATAGGTCGAGTTGTGAGCCTTGACACATTGATAATGCAATGGCTTAGGTCAAAACTCACACATTGAAAAGTCATCAATGAAGAGAAGACAAGATCATTATGAATTACACATACTCCAAACTTCCTACCAAATTCTACTTAGTTGTCTGCAACTCAACTATACATAATCTTATAGTAAATAAAAATTCCACAAAGCCTTCTTAACATAGCTAATAAATGGCCATTGGAAGAGCACCCCTTATATAATAGTAATAGTAGCAATCAATAGATTATTTCATATTGAACTTCATAGCCATAGCGTTCCTATGTATTGTATGATGTATTCAACTTGCATTATTAAATATAGATAAAATCATACTTTTGATTGATACATTTAAAACATACTTGTGCACAATGTTGAATGCAATGCTAGTCAAGGAGTAAAGTCGGTTTAACGTGTATTGATCTATAAAATAATGAAGAAACTTAGTAACACATCACAACTTTCATGTTTGAAAATATTATAAAGCTTTCATGCAAATCCATTGTTGTTATAGTTCCTTCTCTTGACCATGTTCCACATAAGCATGGAAAATCAAGTAATACTAGCATTTGCACCGAGAGGTGCAAAGTAACATCGAGGAGTGGGGATACATCTTCCATGTGAGATAAAGGTGATGTAGGTGATAAAGTTGAGGCAATACAAAATGTTTTGGAAGAATGGGTGGTTTGTTTATCAACTTTTGTGAGTTATCTTGAAAATTGCTTTGTTCTCTTCATGCCTACCTCTGAAACCTTCAAAAAAACTATCCACAAAATGCATATTCAACGACCTCTACGGAATATGTACCTAGTTCGTGAGAGGAGCATTAATCTTTGTTTAAAATATAATCAAGTGAAAGTATAAGATAGTGAACAACTTCAACTCCTCCCTAATCTTAAAATTTTTATATCTATCTAAATATTATCATTTCCATGAAATAAAATTGTTAATGACACTAGATTGAAGTGAAAAATATCCAATTGGTGATACCCCAATTATATGTTGCACCGTCCTAAGAAAATAAGCATCCTTCCAAGTCACCAACGTAGATAAAAATCGACTGAAAACCTAAGGACCCAGAATTGTCAGGCTTCCTTTAAACCAGAGCATTCCTTAAAACTTCTAAAAGGAAAGACTTGTAAACTACTGGAGTGATGTTCGACAGAGCCTCTAACAATTCTAAGAAACCTGGATTGGAACCTAAAGTGTCGAGATAGGAGCCTACTATGATGGAGTTTACATCTAAGCCTTGGTTACTGCAAGTTTCCAAATTAAAAACTAGGAACCAAAAATTACCTTCGCACAAAGGAGCCTAGGTCATACTGAGACCAACTATGGAGGAGAGTCCAGGCGCTGCCAAGGTGGTTTGAGAAAAGGAGAGCCCCTTTCACCAAATTTCACATGAGTTGGAGTGTCGAGCCTACAATTGCACTATCCAGAAGGTTAGAGCCTGAAGCCAAAGACAAAGCTCTTTGTAGAGCTGCCTAGAAGATGAACGGCTGGACGCCAATGTGATATTCTAAGATGGAGCTATAACCAAATTAATGGGCCACAAAGGTGGTGGATCAATCCACAAAACATACTTAGTCATGAATGGGGCAGGAGCCAGACGAGAGATGCATTTATCGCCAATTCTCTTGTCCATCCACACGATTCTCATCATTCTGTTATTAATTTTTCCATTGTAGCTTCCAAAGAAATCGAACATGGTTCTGAGTGGAGGTCGATTCTATGATCTTGGTATATGAAAATCATAATGGAAAGCATGTGAGGGGAGGGAACTACATATGTATGGAGACGGATCTCGTGTGTTGCCACGTCAAGGGGAATGCTTGTTTTATCAAATAAGCATAATATTAAACCTTCAAAGTCTCTCTCGAGGAAATATATGGCGTCACATAGAAGGGGATGGGGAATAGAAAGGTAGTAGGGAGAGTAATGGGGCATAGGATAGAGTCAAGGAAACAATTATTTAGAGGGAGGGTCCAAGGGTAGAACTAAAAGCTAAGGAACATGTAGTCTTAGGACCAAAAGCTACGGAACATATAGTCTTAGAGGATTGGGTAGGAACAACTCAAGTTGTTGGTTTCTAGCTTTGTCTTTTCTATAGAGCAAGTGAGTGGTTGATTTCTAGCTTTGTCAATTCCATAGAGCAAATGAGCAAGCTTTATTTTCTTGCGAGTCTACATCCATGTTGTTGATTATGTATGGAAGTACCCTATGGAATGGAAGGATGTGATCAAATCTTTGATTTTTTGAACCAAACCACCAGAACAAGGGAATTGTTTTTTGGGTTGCCTTCTTTAATGAGATATTGGATTGTAATCAACTAGTCACCAAGAATAATAATATATTTGACACACTGGATTGTAATCAACGAGTCACCAAGAATAGTAATATATTTGATGCCTTTGTCTTTAGCAATAAGAAGACCTTGTAGGAGACCATACATTTCAGGTTGATTGTTGGTTTTCCTTCCCCAACCCACACATATTTGATTAATAACCTTCCCCTCCTGCCATCCCTTACCATTAAACCACAAAAGATTCTTTTCATTTTTTTATCAATAATAAAGTTTTAATTTAGTTAAATTTTAAAATTTTAACAATTTGAGATGTATGATGAACTATGTTTTTTGATATTTATTATGAATTGATGCCTATTCAGATTTACTAGTTATTTAATTTATGTTATTTAATTTATATAATTACGTTAGTTACCAATATCAATCATCATATCCACTTATTATTTTTATTATTATTTTTATTTTTACTATTATTATTTCCCATCGTCATCATTTTTATTATTTAATACTTCATTTTTCATTACAATATCACTCCCGGTCACTCCCATATCACTCCCGGCTCTCCTCTAGTTACAATAATCATAACTAGCAGTTGCACCATATGTTGCAAAGGAAACGCTGTATAGGAAAGAGTATTATAGAGGAAATGACCTCGCATGAATCATGTGGGATAGCTACAACTACAGAGGGTGAACAACTCTTTTTGAAGCTTCTTCTTTACTTCTTGTGCATATGTACAAGCTCTGCAAGCAAGAAGTTTTCACAGTTGGGCAAAGTCTAATGCTCATGAGAATAGTCTTAAAAGTAATTGGGGTCTCTTGACATAGGACCAGATTGTGTGGTGTACTTGTATGAATGTTGTCAATTTGAAACCAAAAAAAACTTAGCCAAAGTAATTGGGGCACCTTGACATAGGACCAGATTGTGTGGCGTTTTTGTGTGAATGTTGTCAATTTGAAATTGTGGGTACAAAATACTTAGCCATGTCAAGAGTTGGTGTGTGTGGCGTATTTGTGTAAATGTTGTCAATTTGAAACTTTGTAAGTACAAAAAACTTAAATCATGTTAAGAGTTAGTGTGGAGTTGGTGTGGCATAAGCTGAGTACAATTTCTAGGTGATTTTAAAATTTTAAATGTGCTTGGGTTGTAGTTTCTTAGCCTAAGACTAATCCAACATGTCACAAACAAATTAGCAAACATAAAAGACATGATTCCAATAAAATACACCATCACATATTAAAAAAATCTAATGGAACTACTTTAAACAACTAGATTTTCAAAGTTTAACACATTTTTCCAAAAAGAAAGGGATGGCAATGGATGGATGAGATCCATTGTAAATGCCATTTGATGACATCAATTATGGGTGATGGATTGTTGGGCAAAGCTGCATACAAGTATATGGGTGTAGAGTTCAAATGAAAGTATCTTACACTTGACTAGTACTATCGAGCATATCTGGTCATACATTAGCAGAAGGATTATTCGCTGACTAAAAAGTTACAAAACTCAAGCAGCAGTAACCAAACACACCCTGTTGGAAAGGGATGCCAAAAACTGTAGTACATGTGCTATGATTGAACATATGTGGTGGCCAGATGGAGAAAGGATGACATGTTGACTGAGAAAATTTCCAAAACGGCAGTGGATAGTGAAGCGCACACCATTTGGGAGGACCATGACAAGAACCGCATTGAACATCCTGACGTCCCGTCAGACCAAACAGTATAACTCCTTGTGGACTCACTGATGGTTGCAGACAGGTCATGTATATGTTGCATACAGGCACCAAAATGTGAGATGACTGCAACATGTCAAGGTAGTTAAATTGAATTAGGTGTTATAAATAACTGGCATAAGGCCAGATTTCCTGTAAATAGTCTGCTTAATTCAATGTTCAATAAAAGAATCTGGATAATTAGTAAAGATAACAATGTAAAAAACACAGTTGTCAAACTCATAAAAAACTCATTTTTCCTGGCAAAGTTATCCAAGTGCATCCATTGCTCTTGATGGCAGTTTTGTTCCTTGATGTAGTTGACAAAAATCAAGATTGTGCATTTGCATCGGTATAAAACAATTCATCCTCCATTTTGAAATTTTAAAGAAACGTTATGTTTACAACCAGCACTTCTGTGACATGTTTTGAATCATAAAATACCCAAACCAAATTTCGAACTTGTATTCTCTAATTTTCATTTCTAATTCAAAGGACCAAATTAAAGTCAATTTTGGTTTAAAACTTTCTAGGCTCCTAAATTCTGCAGCATGAAGTAATTTATACTTCAGGGCTCTAAAACCTTTACTGCATAGTTGCTTCAAACCCATAATTTCAGTAAATCCAATGTCAAATATAGTTGGACAGTATAAGATCATATGTCCGAGAGAGAAAACAGGCATTCGGAAAAATAAATTGACAACAGTTATGGTCGGAATGAGAAAACAGAAAAACCGCTTCAAGAAGATGTGCATAACCTCTAAAAAAATTAAATTTTAACAGGCCACTCAACTAGATACAAATGGTAACTGGTCTCCAGAATGTTTGACGAAAGTTTCATTTCTTGTCAAGATCCTCAAAATAACATACAAAAAATTAGCGAAAAACTTCCCAATGTGCACAAAGCTGATGTTGCAATAAAAAAATTGAAATAAACGCCACTTACATATTTAAGAGAGAGTGATGTCTACACAGACAAATCTGGAAAACAAGGGTTGCTAAATACAGATGATTCTTGGCTTCCCAAGTGCCCTTTCTTTAAGTGTAACTAACCTATAGGATGCCTGCAAACTATACATCCTATAAATAGTCCTGTAAACACTATATTTACAGATGTTTGAATATTCATTGCAATTAAGTAGCTCATAACTCACATGAATTCTGTCCTGACTCCTCAACTAACACAACATTTACAGATATTTGAATATCTGCAAACTATCCTATAAACAGTCCTGACTCCTCAACTAACACTATATTTACAGTTGTTTGAATATTCATTGCAATTATGTAGCTCATAACTCACATCAATTCTGTCCTGACTCCTCAACTAACACAACATTTACAGATATTTGAATATCCCGAGCAATTATGTAGCTCATAACTAACATGAATTCACAAAAGACAACCGTGTCTATTTATGTCCCTGAGTACAAGATAAAGCATGTTCAGCCACTCAGCTTCGAAAACTAAAATACACTCAGAAATGTTATTCCAAATAAACACTTCAGACTTTAAGACAACCAGATCATAAAATAGTTCCTCATTGTGAATTATATTTTTTCATCCATTCACCATTAACTATCACTCCAAAAAGCATAAGCATCCATATTTAAACTTAAAAGTAAACCAATAACAATTCTGATATTTTATTCTGTCTTGTCCAGATATCCAGCGCAACTGACCAAGTGGATGCAGTAAGCTTCAATCATTAATGGTTTACCTCTCCATGCCAGTTCATTTCGTTTGGAACAGTTCGAGTAATTACCACATACTCCAACATCTACGCAACCATAATGGAAACCATTTGCACAGATCTAATATCATCCTCCAGAGCCAAATAAGTTATAACCCAATACCATCCTATCATCCTTGACAGTAAAGTTACAACAAATTTTATAATTGTAGAAATTGCTTTCATTTACTATTCAACATTTCAAATCAGCCATCAAGCATTTGATCATAAAAGTTTGATAAATTATTTCTTTCAAGGGACTTTTTAAGTGTTTATTTTGAAGGCAATTTGAAGAATTCCTTTGACCACCAGACTTGGCACCTTCTCACATTTAGGGTTTTGTTGATTGATCCATGGACCACAACACATTTTAGAACATCAGCAACCAATAAATGTTGCATGTCCATTTTAGCCATAGATTATCCAACACAAAATCTAGAAGTCAATAAGCTAATATATGCGGATACATTTTTAACTCGAGACACCCATGAAAGGTGAGAATATTAGTTTTATATGCAATAATTTGCACAATGACAGAAAATGAAAGACGTTAAATTGGAGAATATGCTGTTCATCAGCTCAAAATTGAGCAAGCCATCATAATAACATACAACTCAATATTCAATTTAAAGCTTAGGAGCCACGGGTAACAACATAGCATAAACATCAGATTCATATCGTCTGATAAGAATATACATAGAGAACTTTGCATGGAATATATTCAATTCACATTAACGATTTATATGTCTCTGCCTTGTTATAGCTGGAACTGCTAAGCAAAACAGCGTTTCTGAAACATAAACTATATAGCTATTGCCTATCTACTTAAGTTTTGGTTCCATTCAAAGTGACTTAAAATGAGGAAAATTGCATATTCCCTATTTTTCTCATGATGTAGCACTTAGCTTACTAATATACTTACCTTCATGAATGTAATCGATTAGGTTCTTGGTGCATGACAATGAATACCATTTCTTGATGGTGTTTCTATTCAATAGATAATAATACATTCTCCATGTGTCATCCTTCTTTGGAAAGAAAAAATAACAGATCCACAAAGCAATGAGTTGGTTCATATTTGGCCATTATTTATTAAGTCTTGTATCTACCTCTTGATCTCCTACTTTTCCAACAACAAATCCTTGCACTGTGACTCATTCAATAGCATAAAAAATTGTTGCAACTCATTGATGTGTTGGACTGCATGGCTTGGAGGCATCCTCTGTAGTTCCCATAACAACTTGAAATAGTGCTACAATAAATTGTCCAACTTCTTTTGTTCTTCTAACTTCTCACGTGTGCTAGATATGTATCCAACAAGGCCTTGGGGTATTGTTGTTGGTTGACCACTGGAGAGTGGCACTATCCTATGCTCACAAGGCTATTAAAGAAAACTGTATTGAAGATTTTTATTAGCCTCTAGCCTTTAGTGGTTGAATTAACACCAAGGGAGTTGGATATTTTTTGTGTGGTCATTGAGTATTTTGGGCCTTTTTTGACTAGTATTTGTTTAGGCATTGATGATAGACTATCTCAATCCCAGTGATATGAATAGTTAAATATCATATCATAGACATCAAATGAAACAAAATTAAACTCCACTTCATCTACATTATATATAGAGATGGGGAACTTAATCCACTTTTACATGCACATTCAACAAGTACTTGTTCATGCTAAGAAAAACCAAGGGGTAGGGTTAAGTATGCATGATTGGACATAAATTATGCTTCTTTATCACTGATTTTGAGATTATGTCTCATTGGTTTCCAATGTAAAACACTAAATTCACAAGATCCTTCCCGAGTTGGATATTAATGGAGAATAGTTTCCAACTCTTTGTGTAACTAGGATGTACAATTGCCATCAAAGAGATGCAATCCATCACACTGTTAGATATCGATATCTATTTCACTCCTTAATCTACCATGATCGACATTTGATGCTTCTCTATAATGTAGTGTCCAACATCCATCTTTGGAATATCCATTGCACTTATCGATAGTGATAAAAGGGAAAATTAAGAGGTTGAAAAGGTTGTGCTTGGAAACCAGTTCAGAGGGAAAAAACGCTATAGGTCCGAAGATTTCCTATTTTGGGAGATGGAAGAAAGCAAAAAGAGATAATGGAAGTAGTCCTTCTTGACTGCACAGTACTTTAACAAATAACAAAAATAGATAATGGAAGTAGTACTTCTTGAGTGCACAATACTGCAACAAATACATATATATAGTTAACTTGAAAATTTTAGATTGAACCAATTACATTGATATATAAAGGGAACAGAAGGAAGACAGATAGACATGGATGAGAACCAAGTTTGCACTGTTGAACTCTTAATCCACTGTGAACTCTTAAAAAGCATTAGATTGAACCAATTACATTGATATAGAAAGGGAACAGAAGGGAGACAGATAGATCTGGATGAGAACCAAGTTTGCACTGTTGAACTCCTAATGCAGTGTGAACTCTTAAAAGGCATGCTCATAATATTCAGTCATTGAGTTGAGCATGTGATCATCTACTTGTAGAAATTTACCCATTATGTATTCTGAAAAGGCTACAGTAAGTTTTTTTGTACACTTCAGCAATAGAGAGAATCAAAGAGAGAGAACCATCCAGTTCTGTTTCTTCTGTAAGTTGTTTCCTCCAGAAGAAGCTAGTATGGGGGTATTCCCCAAGAATCATCACTATAAAGTGAATTAACATAGACAACTTGTCAAGTTCCCTTTCTTCTAAGTATCATCTTTGAACCAAGACGTCGTGCATTATGGTAGCTAACACCTCCACTTAATCCGATTCATAAGTCTTCCCATTATTCCATAAATCATGAAATTGCTTTTGCGGGTTTGCAAACTTGTTGGAATTCCCACATCATTTCATTTTCAAATGGTTTGGCATTCAATGAGGAGTACTTAACTTGATAAACAATCACTCGGAAATGTACTAGTAACCTTAAGCTTCAAATACAGTTAAAAACTGCAAATATCAAAGTGCGAGAAGTAAACCCATATATTATAAGTTATAGGCTTAGAATACTAGTACCTTAACCATTAGAACCCTTTTAAAAAAGGAAGTGCTTTCTGCTTTTATGTGGAAAACGCTGCCTTAAAATTGCAAATAGAAAGAGAATCAACAATAGCTGGCATTTTTTTTGAAATAAGAGACAATTTTACAATAGTAGCCCTGCAATAGTCATTGATGCTCGAGCCTCGAATCTGAATTCTAATCTCTCAGGTCTTGCACTAGTCAGATACAGATGTCTACATACACAAAATTTAGATATTTAAATTCAACCCAAATGAAAAGGAGCATCAATACCTTGCCCCTGTTTGGCATCCACCATAACAACTTCACTATTGCAGCAGAACTCAATTTATGGTCATGCTGGAGCATCCTGATTCGGAGTCTGGATCTGGCTTCGACTCTCATTAGGGCATGGAACACCTGTGATTCTCACATCCTGATCATCAGGAGATCTGCAATGTGACATCGTAGTCAATGTCAAGTTGCACACAATCTGATTCTGATACTGGCTTTCGCCAGTGATTGAAAGGCCAGTAGCCCTCACACCATCATCATGAGGAGGGTTGCACGATGGCAGTGGAATTGAAACAGAATCGCATGACCTCTGATTCTGATTCTGGATCTGGTTCTGGCTATGGCTTACAACACCAATACCCCTCGTATCATCAACATCATCATCACCATCAGGTCTGCAAGATGGTATTGGATTTGATATCAAATTGCACGAATACTGATTCTGATCTTGGCTCTAGGTCTGACTAGTGCTCAAAACATCAATACCCCTCACACCAACACAACCGTTGCTGCCATCGTCATTAGGTCTGCTGCAGCCACAATGGCAATGATGGAGTTGACATCAAATTGAACTCAAATTCATCAATTGGAGGAGACCTTGGTGATGGTGGTAGATTGGACACCAAATTAGACTTCTCAAACATATGATGAAAAGTAGACTCCCATCCTCCTCTTACCCCTCTTACCCCTCCTTGCAGTGAAACTCCAATAGCAATATCCCTAGGTCCACTAACAATCTCACAATCCCCAACTCTGGTCAAGTCTATCACAATCTCCAACCCCAATTTCCCTCCTCCCTTGCCATGCTGCTCAGCCCTAGCCCTACAAATGGGACACAAGGGATTCTTATACAACCATGAATCCACACACTTTGCATGAAAAATATGCCTACAAACAGGCAAGATCCTGCATTTCTCACCCCTCTGAAATCCATCCAAGCAAACAGCACACTCTGAGCAATCAAATTCATCCACCCATAATCCATTCTCAATCCTATCCAGGCAATTCATATTCCTAGCACTATCATCATCTTTGCAAAGTATTCCATCTAACACAATATACATACCCCGATGTTTATATTCAAAGCAAGGCAGCTTCTGCACCTCCTCCTGAGACATACCCCCACCATTCCCACTGACAGAGGAAGAAAAAGCAACCCCTATCTCTGCAGGCCTCCTGGCATTCAGACCTCTCCTGAGTGCTCTGCCCACAATACACAGATGAATTGAAACCAGAATTCCAATTCCAAGGAAAAGCAAAACAACTGATATCACCACAGCCATTACTATGATCTGTGTAATTAGAGTAACTATACGAGCAGACATCAGTCTTCCGCACTACTCTAACGTATTTCAATGATTCCCAGTTCTTCTATTATGTCTTTTCTATAAAAAGAAAACCAATTTTAAAGCCGAGACGTGTCGCTTCAGTGATTCACGGCTACAGCCCTCACAGAAATGTCCTGGGAATCGAACCAACTAGGCTACCTGTGGTAAATTCCGAAGGCAAAACATACCCAGAATGCTGTTACCAATATGAAAATAAAAGTATAGTGACCATACTGAAATTAGCTCTATAATGCTTACATTCTGTGTTTGATCCAGTGGTATCCAAAATCGATTCCTGCCATTACTGTTAAAAAAATTTATTACATCTACAAGCACATATATCATAGGAATTTACATTAAATGATAGGTACATGTCCTCTGAAGCAATTGCAATGAGGTGAGGTAAGTTGTGAGTTGCAACATAAAAGCCAAAGAAAAAATGAAGTCAGGGGCAAAAGAATGGTATTCGAGCTCTGAAAATGAGCACTACCATATTCCATTTTGAAATTCCGTTACAGAGAAAGCAATTAAACCTTCCAACTAGAAAACACCATCAGTTGCATTTGGATAGACAAAAGGAAAAAGGAAACTTCAATTGACAAAGGCGAAGAATATATAAATGAAAATTAAAATACACCGTTTCAATAGGATGTAACAAGAAAAATTTATAAACTTCAAACCCGTCACCGTCTTCACACCATGTCTGAATCAGAGTAGGAGAACCAGAATCCGCAGCAGCAAGGTTATTAGAAGCAGTAAAAAATATAAAGGGCAAGATCTAACTTTCAACACCGCTACTGTCTTCACACCATGTCTGAATCAGACTAGAAGAACCAGAATCCGCAGCAGCAGAGTTATTAGAAGCAGTGGTGGCAGCGGCGGCGGCCTAGGGTCTTGAAACCCATGGTCCAGGCCCCCATCCAGCAGGAGGAGGAGGAAAGTAAGATCCAGGAACCATAGGCCAAGACAAACCGAGCCAACCAGGGGCAAACCAGGGGCAAGAGCAGCAACAGCGGCATTCCATGTTGGATTTGGAAAATTCCACCCATATGACCAAGCACCTCAAAAAAAAAACACAGCCCGAGCAACCCTATTCACCAGACGCCTCTTATCCAGACCCAGAAGAAGAATCCATTGTCGACTCCAATCCAGATGCAAGCTTTACCCTGCAGCCATACTGGATATTGGGGGCGAAAGCAGTTCCAAAACCCTCCAGCCTAGCAAATCGGGGCGAATACCAACCAAAACTGTCCAGACCAGTAAATGCCGAGGCGAATCCACCATTTTATGTTTTATGCGCTGTTCTTTTTTTTGGCTAAAGCATAATAATTATTTATTTTTAAAATAATTTTGGGGCTAATTATACAAAACTTTACAAAAGAGGTTTTATATAAAAAATTCGCCCCTCTGAAATCTAAAACTCCTTAAATTTCGCCTTTGGGCTAAAATTCGCCCCTAAAATTTTCCATGATTATATCCAAACATGTTTTGCTTCAAGTATTTTAGATGCATTACATATCTCTTTCAATCCTAGCCTTTTATGGATAGAAGATTCAAAATTTACATGCTGGATGGGAAAAATCTTGAAAATGATTTTGTCAGATAGCCATTGCTCACTAAAATGTTCAATACACGTCTTGTCGATCCAGTTAAAATTTTATTTTAGCCTTATCAAACAATTTATATTTTTGTAGGAGGAACGGACTGTTATTTTGCCCGTGGGGGCAGGATTCTTAGTTACTTTACCATTTTGTAGACATCTACCTTAGGCCCAAGATATCCCAGTGCAATTGTAATACTTCTACAATGTTTGAGGTGATCGTTACCAGACTTGGTATCTCTGATGATTTAAGTTCCCCAAGCTTTTTCCGAAACAATTTCAGCTTTTAGTGTCAAACAATAAATCAATCTCTTACAGGCTGAAGTAATTTATTGACTTAACATGGAACCTGGCTAGTTCATCAAATATGAAGACTGCTGCAAAGTCTAATCCAGTGCCAAAAATAAAACGCATCCACCTAACATTTTCCATCAGTTTAATTGTTATTAACAATTACACTCGGATATATTTATCATTATATTGCTTATTTCCACAATTATACTTATACATGAGGCCCAACAAGTATAAATGGTGCTTACAAACATCTTGTGCTCTTGGTGGAAGTTTAAGCCATACATGAAATATCTGGAAAGTGTGCATTCTTAGGGGTAATGATTTGCTATTACCGCACACGGCTATCCAGAATAGAAGGAGACTTGAAAATTTTATCTTTCTTTCAAGAATGTGCCCCAAAGATAAGTTCTGAAAGACAGATGGTCCAAGCAAAGTTGGAATTGCTTAAAAGCACAGTAAATATCAATGCTTCAAAACTTTCACAGGATAATAATGTCAATGTTCAGGCACATATTTCACTGGGAGTTGGGGACAACATATATCTTTAAGAATGAGCAAAGTTTACTTCAAATTGCATGATAACGTTCAAGTGGATATTTCTTTAAGTTATTAAGGTTTCTTCACATTGCATATTGTACTCAGAGAAACATGATGATATTCATTTCACAGGGTTACAACATCCGGTAAACTTGAACTTCTGAAAAAGAAGATTAACAGCATCTCTCAAATAAGTGCCCAAAAATGAGCTTAAATAAAAGTGCACACTCTGCCCGGCTGAGAATGCAACATCTTTGATGGGCAAAATCTATCACAAAGACCGTTCTGATGAAATGAGAAGTAGAAGTTGTAACTTGGAAAATCGCCCATGTTATATTCTACGAATATATCCTAGGTGACAAACAAGCCAAGTTTCCTAGTGCAGTGAAAATGATTTAATTTATTCCCACTGCTCATTTGTAATTAAAATAGATCCCCGATGCTAAAGGATATTCAAACAAATGCTCTTTAAGGAGCATCCTTTGAATTATTTTATCAACACTTCCACATTTACTTAAAACAAAAATAAATAGATACCAAAGAAGAGGAAAGGGAGAATCCAGAATGCTATGTTACATTGCAGAACTACATTCAGCCTCCCATCCTCCTAAAGTGAAAATCAGTACTAGTTAATCTCACAAACATAAACCCTGTTTACAGTTCATCATGGGGTGGTACCATTTGCAAGTTTTGAGTTCTCAAAATTGTCACCAGCACTAATAATTTTGCGGGAATAGAAACGCCGGTACATGGAATCTACTTTAGTCAGATAGAAAGCTCCAGGCCGCAGAAAACTGAGCTGAGAAGTTGAAACGAAGTCCTTTCCTCCATACAGAGTTTCCATCCGCTTCAAGTTTTCCACGAAATCTTCAGGAAGAAACTGGACGGAAACATACAAGAATAATAAGATCAGCACGTCTTGCAGAGTAAACAGATGGACTCATGGCATCATGTACAGTTTTCAGATGATTTTTCAACTCCAACACCAATCAGGTGTTTATTATGAAGATACATATATTTCTTGGGTTCCTTTATGGATAAGTTAAAGATTAGAGAAATTGCATAAGAAAAATAGTAAAATACAAAATTTCCAGGGCTGTCTTGAACTTTTACCACTGGCAATGATTTCTTTTCTATCTATTAACATTCATGGCTATGTATATCTGTGAGAGTGAAGAAAAATCATACCTCCTGACGAGAATCAAGCTTGCTTTGTATGTCCATAACTTCTGTAATATTTGACAGAGTAAAAGGGAATTGACCCTCCCGGATTTTAAAAGAAAACAATGTAGACGCAAGCCCACTGCCATAAGAGAACATCAATACCCGTTGACCGTCCTGCACACGCACACACAAAAAAAAAAATCTGTAACTATGCTTTAAGAAAAATAAAGAAACAATGCCTTTTAAGTCATTTCCTGATCATTTTCAGAGAAATATAACAGAAATGAGAATAAATTTACCAGAGTCTCATGCTTGTTGTGAATAATGGTAGCTAATGCTGCATAGAGAGATGCTGTATACATGTTGCCTACTTGCTTTGGCAATAAAGTTGATGGTTGAATTTTTGCATCATAAAATGGCTTCGCAAGCTGCTGAGAAACCTGGAAATACCAAAGCAAATAGGTAACCTAAAGAAGCAGGAAACTTGAATAATTTTTGAGAAATATATAGGTAAAGATAAAAAGGTTATCATTCTTCTGCATATAAAAGGAGAGTAAGGAACATGAACAAACCTTTTCTAGGTCACGACTACTGTAGCTATCTTCTTCAGACAAGCTAGCAAAGGGTTCTAGCTTCTCTTGTGCATCCTTTCCAACAGACCTACCACATAGAAAGCACCAAAACACTTAGTTTGTTGTTTTGCATGATCATAAATCAAATCTTCGAAAAGCCTCACAACACACATTGGTGACTATGATAGAAACCAGACAAGATGCATCATTTTCATTGTATTAAACATATCTAATAATTTGAAAATTTGTCCTTCACAAGCAACCCAAACGAAGCTATATTTACATATGAAACAGTTGTACTCATTTTAAGGGGATTGATTCTTTAAACCAACATGAACTTCTCAGGCACAAAATAAATGAGGCTTTCAGTCCCAGTTAAGAGCTAGTCATATAAATGCATAAATACTGGTCTAGATTCAAAAACCTTGATTTTCTTAAAGAAACATAGAAGACCCTTCATTCCTTGATTTGCTTGGAAATCATAAAAGACAGTACTTTCCTTTTCAATATCTACAATTTTTGCTGCATTATGAGGAAATTTCTTTAATGAATAGGTAATTTATATGTTGTTCTACAAGCTTTGCAAAACACATTATGTTTCAAATATTCAAAGAACACATTAAACAAAAGTGACATGTACCAAACAGAAAAAATTACATAATTGCACACAAACAGAAAAATGCACAAGCACAATGAAATACAAATATTGGATCCTTGGTTTTGAATAATTAAAAAAACAAAGCAGTTACAAGTCAACTGGAGGAAAGACTCTAAATTGCAGTACTTGCAAAGTCGCAAGAAAATTGAAGCAGCTTGAAATCTTGATTTCATCAACAACCTAGTTTTCCTGGATACTCACCACTTCTCACATACTGAGAGCTGAAGTATATATCATAGAAAATCACCAGGCAAACAGATAATAGCAGGAGAATAAGAAGCCGGTGGAAATCTTAATACTGCCAAATATCCCAGATCGTAGATTATATCATATGGTTTTCTTTTCCTACAATACCCATGTGCTGAAAAATGAACGACAACACAATGAATTTCTAGGATGCTGAAGTGGCATCTCCAAATGGAAGTTCAAGACAGTTATTTGAAGAGTATGAAGCTTCCTAACAAACAAGGACAGTAAGATGTATCGCAAAATATTTTGCTTTAATAACCAGTCTTTTCCATCTGATATGTAAGAGGACACCAATGAAACAAACCATTGATACCGAACAGGGATGGGACATGAGCTAAGGAAAGACGTCCTTGAACTTGTTAAAGGGAAAAAGATAAATCTCCGTACACAACTATAGGCGCAATAAATCACAACCAAGTTCTGTAAAAATTAGATTATAAAATGCTGGTTTAACTCTAGGAAATAGCATGTCCAGAGGTCCAAGCTCTGCAGAGGACACAAGTTGAATTCTGTTTCTCACTTATATTCGACTTCTTCATTTTGGCAACCAACAATAATCGCAATTTTTATTTCAAATATTGTAAACTGAATGGGGACTCAATTCGAATTTGTAGAGATTCAGAACCAACCTGGCATGTCTTGAGAAATCATTGAACAACAGGCGAGCAAAGCTCTTTTGTACAAGCTGCATCACATATAACAAAGCTTATTCAACAGAAGTTATATGCTTACTTTCAATGCTTTAAGTACATTGCAATATATTAGGGAATAAAATCCATAATATGCTTCCATTTGCGATTGAAGATGATACTTTCATATCTAAATATAGGAAAATACCTTATTGTATGGAGAATGAAATGCAATATAATCTGCATCTAGAAGAGAAAATTGTCTTCCTTCTTCCTTTTCAAACCTGGAAAAGACAAACATGAATCCTCAACATGAGCCAACCATGCTACCAGACAACTGTCATATGCCCTTCATATACTTCCACATGAAACTGGAATGTTAAAATGTGATGCAGAAACTCACTTATTACAAAACCGTTTGTAGCATGAATCCAATGCCATGAGATAACAAGTTTGTGAAAGCTTCCCATCTACAACCTGATTCACCAACATTTCATTTTAAATTCGTACAAAAAAAGATTAAGGAATCTTTGCATATCTCATATCTTATGTTTTCAACTATATATTTTCCAAAAAATAAACTGCCAATGGATATGAAGGACACACATAAAGATCAAAAGACCTACATTAGACTTGTTTTGCAAGATAACAAGGGCATAAGGTACAGAAATGTTTAATTGCCAATATCGTCAAAAAATGAAATTACCCAATTCATATATCTTGCTTGTTCTTTGCAAATTGGGCTTCGTGCTTCCAAATCTGAATGGGGAATCCATTCCTCAATTCAAATTTGTATTTTCAAAAACTCATTTTCTTATAGTTTATGACATATAATTTTTAATTTTACTCTTTTTATGAATATGCTTCAATGTGAGAAGGTTCTAGGCTTTATTTTATTGGGTTCAAAGCTATCAAGGACCTTCGCCAAGACAGTAGGGAAGCTAAAAACGAGGACAATGCAAATGAAATTTCGCAAATCCACAAGAGGTCTATCATTTTAACTTCTGATCAATGTAACTGCACACCAGATCAGATTCATCATATTTGTCTTAGCTTAATTGCCTCATTAGAACTTTCTGATTGAGTTGTGTATTTGAGGATGTTTAGCTTCTAGCTGCCATTGATTAGAAACAACAAGAAACACAATTGTTTAGCATCTCTGGGATTCCAAGAGAATAAGAAATAAAACCTAAAATGGAAAAGCATTTCTCTAACTCGAAATGTATTTAACCCAGTGAAACTAGTTAGAGTTGGAGAATATTAACAATAGGCTTAAACACCAAAAACTGCATGGATGTAGGATTGATGTTTGGCTTGAAAATCTGAGAGCTTTGGTATGTGCTACTTTTATTAGACCAGAAATGCAACAAGCAGAAACAGATAAAAGAATTAAAAAAAAAAAACAGATGTAAGCTTGAACTAAAATAGCACTTAGATTGGAAGCTTCTATCTCTATTCTACATGGTGAATCAACATAGCAAACAATAAAATAGCTCATGTAACAGGAAAGAGTGACATATTAAAAACACAAGAGTAAAGAAGCGAACCAGATATTCACTAGCCAGATTAGGCTTATAAAAGTCATAGACATGAGCCATATGTGTTCCCCTGTATTTGCTCTCAATTGCTATTGGAGCATTAGGCCCTATCAGCATTGCAACAGCAGCTGCTCCTCCAGTAGGTCGTGCTGCCCCTTCAGCATAGACCTTAAACAAGAAAAGAAAATGTCAATCTTCTAATATAGTAAGCAATGCTTCTAGTACAATCCTAATGAATAACAAAATCATAACAAGAGTATAAAAAATTCCCACTCAATGAATTTCCATTAAAACTTAAAAGCAGAGCATCATTTTGTCTGCCGATGGTCGCCTCAGTTCTGTATTGTCTATTCATGAGTTTATACACTATTTCAAACCTCCTACAACTAGCTTCCTTTAGGACCACTGCTCAAATATAAAATAGATCTCTTCTAATGTGAATGCAAATATTTGCATAAATAATAATTGGTAGCTGATATTTGATTTGAAATAAAAGATCATTTCCAGAATATTTTCAAAATATCATATACAATGTAAAAATTTGGAAGTGTAGATAATCCGATCCCCTTCCTAAAACCCTAAGCAAAGATACCAGCACCTTTTTCCAGCAAGGCAATATCCTACATAACTTCTTTTGGTGGGTATTATAATATCGATATAATCATGATTCTGTTTTAAACACTTGTAAGAGCTGATCTGGATAAAGAAAAGTAACAATGACTATTGATGCAAGCATATAATCAATGAAATCTAAAGCACTGAATATTCTAAATACCACCGAACAGTTTCTTAACAACTCTGGTTATTCTGTATGAAGCTCCAATGTTGGGTTATGCCTATAAGTATATTTCAGTAATGCATGCATTCCATAAAAGTATAATTTCAAATGTCCTAAGCATATATTCTTCAAACTGCAAGAAAACCCATAATAGAGAGAATAGATCATACTGCACTGTCTGTAGCTACAACAAGACCATATCTTCCATCCCAATAACTGCTTTCAATCCAGTTAATACAGTTAAACAGGGCTGCAGTTCCTCCATATCATGCATTTGTTGAGTCCACACCTTCAATTTCAGTATTACCACACTTCTGTAAAATTTACAAAACAAGGAAAATTAGCACTGGAATGACTATTTACAGGTAAAAAAATCATTTAAAAGATAAAAAATTGAAGGGAAGATCAGTGCCGTATTTAAAATTTACTTTATTCTATGATGATACCATCAGATCTATATCAAATGAGACATACAAATATGATAATGACTATAAATCCAAGCATATGATCTGTTGGATATGAGGGGTCCATCTTCCTTGATATGAGATGAACCTTTTTTCAGGGTGAAGATGTCCAAAGATATATTTTTTTCTGATTCAAGAATCAAAACCAATTCAAATAGCTTTCATTGTCAAAATATAATCTTGGATGATTTGAACCCAACATTGATGCCGAGGAAATTTCTAGTGTGTTTGATTTTAATTTTATATGAAATCTACCATTATGCTTGTGGCAAATATGAGTACTCATGAATAATGTATTTTTTCAGTGCCTCAAGCAAAACAGTTGAGATTTCATAAGCTAATCAATCACCACTGCAAACTCAACCCTAGTAAGCCTATTATGCTAAAATGGATTTGTAAGTAAGATTGACACAACCCAGGAAAGTTGGGATAGGGCAGCAACAAATGTTAGGATTTTAAATTTTCAATAAGAAGAGTCGAAGAAAATTTTGAATTTGAGAAAAAGACTGTAATAATTGTGACAAGGTAATCTATTGTCTTATTTGCTGTAATTTTATAGAAGGCCATTTATTTTCACCCTAACCTTGTTGCTGTGGTAATGGCCAGTCTCATAGATCTGGAACAATCTTAGTTTTCATTTCATTAGCACTCACTAGTATATGACACAAGCACACATCATAGTAGGGAATGTCTGAGTAGTGTTGTTGAGTATCTGCAGAACTAGCTGGACATAAAAACCAATGCATCTCTCTCAAATGATGATTGCTTGAAAAGATGGATTTCTTTAAGACAGGCCAACTTTAAAGAGATGTCCAAGTCTTCAAAGAATAAAAAAAAAATTTCAGCAAAATTTGAGCAGATGATGGTATATTACATTAAACCTACAAAAGAGGGAAAGGTTTGAGATTACTAAGGCAGCCCAACATTTTAGATATGGGAAAATCCTCACAAAAAACAATTCAACAAAATCTGAATAGAATATGGAATGTCGCTTGGAAACTAGAAGGAAGAGAAAATGACTTGCAACCATTGCAGCAGTCATTCTTTAGGGAGATGTGTAAATCCTTGTAGAATGAATAACATCTGAACAAAAGCCAAACAGAAGATGGGGTATTAAATTGAACCTAGACAAGTGTAATGAAAGATTTGGGACCATTTAAAATATAGGCTGTCTTCACCTAAGTAGCAATTTGTTCTTCCTTTCTTCTCCAAGGTTTAAAAGTGAAATATGAAGAAACCAGAAAATCATTAATTGCAAAATCCATATTCAAAATGAATTTTCCTACCTTAAATATGCAGCAAACATATTCTAACGATATGTTTTAAAAATAATCTGACTGCGGAAAAAATATAGAAATAAATTGAAGTTGATGGAAGCTAAGTTCCCATGATTTACTTTTGTTGAGCATACTGACATTGGAAGGTTGAAAACCTGCATATCTCTAAACTGTCTTTTCAAAGACAAAGATGGAAGTCATGTAGGCTTTTAATTATCATCGTTGTGAATTCCATAAAGCAGCTGTAAAGCTATTTTGATAATGAGTTTAATGAATTGGGGAAAAAACCTCAAAAATATGCATCAACCATGTCTTTATTGACTTGCTCTTGTCAATAACAGTTTCGCTGCCAACTTCCAAACGACCAATTTGTTTTGGATCAATTTTATATTTTTCCAAAAGTGACGTTACCGCTGTCAAACTGCAAGCATTCATATGAGGAATCAGCTCATAAAAATCGGTGGGAAGAAAAATATGTAATATCAAACAAGCATGAGATAATCTCTATCTTATGGAAATATTATTCTACTACCATACACAAGAACAAAATGTAGACTGGCCTCAAAATATGCCCGCATGAAACAGTGAATGAACTGAAATCCAACGGTATTAGGCAGTGACAAAATCTGTAAAGTTATTGTCAAATATCATACAATATTTCAGGAAATATTGTTCTTACCTCATAGAAATAACGTCTTCCAAGTCAGTGCAGAAAGTCATGCAGTCTTGTCCAAGACCAATTGTATATTTTCCTTTACTTACTCCATCAAAAGTTTCCAAGTCCTCCTGCAATTAAGGAACCAAAAAACGTAAACAAATTATTTTAACTAGAAAACATTTCATGGATATCGACGCATACAGCTAAAGGAGAACACAATGACCAACAAATCAAAAGGCCTAAATGCATTAAAAATGAAAATCTGGTAATCACAGCCAGTAAGTAAGTAGATTAACGCTTCTTCTTTTAGATAGTGGGAAAGGCAAACTAGACCATCAATATAAATCTTTAAGATCTTTTCCATGCGGTGAATTTGACAATAAGGTAGCCTGAATCTTCAAGAAACTAAGTATGCTGAAGCACCTGGAATAAGACATCAGTGGATTGAAAGAATCTGGTCAATTCAACAGCTAATTCAGGTTATGGTTTACCTAGTTACAGCTTGATTTCTCAAATCAGGAATCATAAGGACATTAACCCAGTTGCGATATCTTTAGGAATATGTTGTAACTTGTACGGAAGACTGGCAAAAAAAATATTTAAATGTCACTATAAAGAGTCATCTCTTCCTCGTGATTGAATAATATAAGGATTTCTGAGGGATATCTTTGGGCATATATTGTAACTTGTATGGAAGAATGACCAAAGAATATTTACATGTCACTTATATAAATAATCATCTCTTCCTCGTGATTGAATCATATTAAGGTTTCTGAGTTTTGGGCACCTGATTAATTCTTCAATATTTAGTTATTAAGCAATTGCTGAGTTGGTGAACATTAAGTGATTCCACCTGTGTATTATAGAGCATCAGCCTCACAAAAAATGGTCCCTAATCATTAAAAGAGGTTGGCATGTCAAAATTGAACTAGCATGCAGGGCAGCCCGGTAGCTTGCAAACCCCCAATTACCTGGAAGAACCCAGACCTTTTATGATTTAGCATGTAGTACTTTGAGAGCAGTATAACGTAAATTTCCCTATAGCAAAAGCAGCATCCATATTGGCATTTGGTATAACCTAAAATACTGTTTAATTCTTGGAAGAAGTTGGAAAAATGACTTGTGCAAATTCATATATTCGTATTGTGCTAGTGAAGTTTTTCCTACTCTAAAACAAGTTTATATCACTGGAATGACAGAATATGAGTGAGTATATAGTGTATTCCAACTTTGAGGCTAATAGAGAAACATAAAGCCATATCAAGTTGTTTCAGATGCCAAGTCACAACAACAGACTATGACATCAAGCTTAAAGCCGTGTCTTCAACAGCTTTCCTAATTTGCTCAATGGGATGGCTTTGCAAGGATGAGTGTCTGCATGATACAAGTACAAGCGGCAGAAACAAAAATGTGCAAGACAGAATGCAACGGAGAAAGAAGACACAAAATCCCATGGGTGCTTAAACAAAACTACCAAATTTTCATATTTTTTATCATAATGTGAATTAATATGAGACACGATGTGGATGAAAAAATTAAAAACATTAGAGTATGCTCTCAGTCAGATTCACTGGAAATTTGCCTTTATCATCCCACCACAAGCTTTCTAGTTACAAGCACAACCCAGATTTTTAAAACTGAATAGTCACATTAAGCAATTTTTTGATTTTGAACTGGCGAAAGCTCGGGGCTCGAAGGCAACTATGTGGTTATTAGGAACCCATATTCTCATGGTAAGTTGGGAGGTCTGCCGCTTCCACTTATGAATTTTCAGTCATTGTGGTTGATCAGCTTCTGATCTCCCTCGTAGCAAAACACTGACGAGGCACTCTCCAAATCAGCTCCTCCCAAGGGTGTGTGCATGTAAAGTGAATTGGAAGTTGAAAGGTTATTTCACCTCCAGGTGCCCTGAACAGAGCACAGGCCCTACCCATTCAAGCGCCAGCTCATTCAGCCAGTGTGGTGTTCAATCCCCATCCATTTGGTCGCATGAACTCCATTTCCATACCCCAACACATACATGTATGACCACGCCATAGATCTCACTAAAGTGCATGAAAAGAATATAACATGCAAAATAGAGCTCTATGGTTCATCAAAACAAAGGTTTCTTAGAGATTCTGCATTCATTCATCTACACCCATACCTCAATGGCACTGGGGGCTATAAGCCATTCTTGGCAAAGCTCCAGGCCTCATTAGGTATTGAACTGGGGACAAGTAATTGGCAAACCCAAAAATAAAAACTGAAAACACATGCCCACTTAGAATTGGAAATCCTATCTAACTCTAAATAATTCAAGGAATGAAGCACAGGGACATATATACCTGCTGGACACATGTAGTAGGAAAGTAGATCTCCATAGCCAAAATCCCAACATTCTCTGGACGAGATGCCATTGTTTTGACAAACTGAATGAATCCGAATTCAGAAATCCTGAGAGTGGGAAAGCAGCTAATAATACCAAGCACAGAACCCACTCTTTTGCAATCACTGCAGAATGAATGCGGGAATGAAGAGATTCGAGCTTTTTAAATAGGGGCGCGCTCCACGTGCTAAAGACCTGAAAAAATTTACCTACTTAACAGTCTTCTTTGGCTGCTTCGATTCAACAACGAGGTCTTTCAAGGTGTGCGTTGGATCCGTCAATTGACAGATGACAAAGCACCAAGCTACTCGTCCACGATAGCCAAGAACATACAACCTGTATGGATGACTACCGTCGAAAAATTCGCTCGAAAAATTCGCTTCAAAGGCTCAAGCTGGGTAGGTGTGCTTGTGGACTTGTCTTAACGCCTTGTTCTCCCCATGAGACACACAAAATTATATGTACTATGAAAATTTTAGAAAGTTACCATTTATAAAATACATGCAAGCAACCAAATTATATAATTTTTTTATATATTTATATATACACGCACCTCTCTGAATTTACTGCAAGAGGCAATGTAACCGTAGGCTTAAGGCCCTGGTTACGTTAGCCCGGTGAAAGTGGTGGTACAAATACATGTACATTCAAATTTCAAAGGTTTAAGGTCCTCTGCATGGGATCAAAGGCTAGCTAGTGGAATTAATACTACAAACATAGGGGAATTGTAATGATATATTATCATTTGTCCTTTTGAGTATTTTAAAGTGAATATAATTGTTCAAGGTTTATTTCCACTTGTCCTAGTGAGCTAGGTAGTTGTAGATTGTGTATATTAAGAAGTATAATATGACAAGGTGTCAATTTATATATATATATATATATATATATATGAAAAGTTAGTAAGGATTTAGATTTTATGATACTGAGGGAGTTTATTGAGTCTTATTATAATGGGTCAAAGATATCTCTAGCTTATTTAACCTTTTTGATTTCGATTTCGATTTGATATTGAGTGAAGGGGATAATATGTCAATGTGCCAACCACTCCATAAGGAAACATTTTGTGATAATTTAATTGTGAACAATAATATATAGGTAGGGATTCACCATAACCACTCTAAATTTAATTCTCAATGCATTTTTATATGTACAATTTTCTAATGATTTAAAATCATTATAAAAATATATACAAGTTTAGGTTAAAATTATGGCACATAAAAATTTAGAGATAGTGGCCAAAATTATAGCATGGGAAGGGAGGTAATGATGTGTTTGTATGTTACAAATTCAAATAGATATTGTTGTGTATGGTGTATTTTCACTTGTGGTGAACTTTTTAAGGTAGATATTACTACCTAAGGTATATTCTCGCTTGTCTTGGCACTATGAGTTGGTTTTAAAGTGTGTGCTTTTTTTAATCTAAGATCTCTTTGCTTAAGCCAAATATGACCTAGGTTTTGATTCTTATTTGTTTATATTGAGCATTTTGAGATAGTGATAAAACATGCTAGAAAGTCATGACCTATGTGTAGTTATTATTATCCAAGCTCATTTTTGTGTTTTTTTCAAGGTTAAACATTCAACTTAGAAAATTTTATAACATTTAAATGATATTTTTGTGTCAATTTAGTTATGGAACAATAATATGTTTGTATGAATCCACTATAATTAACTTAAGTTTGATTTCTAATGCCTTTTTTTAATTGTTTTATAGTACGTATAAGAGTACATATAAGTTGGGGTCAAAATGATAGCAATGTTAGTTTAAGGTAGTTATAAAGACACATAGAGGTTAAAGGCAGAATTTATAGAGGTATGAAGTGATGAAATTTATGTGCATTCCACATACCCAAACTCACATTTACATTTTATTTAAGGTGGACATTATTGACCAAGTCTCATTCTCACTTGCTTTCACCCTACACCTTGATATAACCATGAGGATCCTTGGAGTAAAGTTGCCATGACCATCTTATACTTGTGATGAAGGCAAGTGCACCTCCATGTGCTCCTCAAAGCTTGCAATTGTTTTAACATTTAAATAATCGTACATGTAACCATTTGTTTTAGTTATATTACATAATATATTCTTATGCTTGATGTTTTGGATGGGAACTTTACATATCATTAAGGGAGAACTGTTAAGAGGATAATCAAGAATATCAGGTAAATGCTTAGTTTTGTGTCAGATGGATTATGGATTAATAGTTGGTTGTGAGGAGTCTTGTATAATTAGCCTAAGCATGATTTTCAATGCATTTTTATATGGACTTTACCTAAGACTCCTCAAAACAACACGTCCCATGAGTTTTATCTCACTCCAATGAAAAATTGGGTGGTTATATTATTAAAGAAAATTATTGTTGAGGGTGACTTATCAAGTAATGTTAAACCCCTACTTGGGTTCAAGTTTCACCTAGCACACAATGTGCTTATGCTTGTGTTTGTTGCACACTAATACTTATCACATGGTTGGGGATAGGTGAAGGATCTAAGTGAATTTGGTGGAATAGATAAACCCAATTGAGACATCTTAGTTAAATGGTTTCTTTCTAAAGTCCACTTGCTGGTATGCTCATATTCATTGAAAGCATGCTATCAAAATAACTATATAAATAAGTATTACATCTCACAAATCCCTTGTGATACCACAACTTGACTAGTTAACTTTTTCTTCTTTTCTCCTTTTACATGAACTCTTAATTTTTTCTAGAGTGAAGTCAATGTCTTGGTGTGTGCCCCTTTATGAATTCCTAGATAGAGTCACACATGTCTAGGATGCATTGAAAATCAAACATAGGCAAGTTGCAATAAACTCCCACCAATCTACCAATAAACCATAATCAACCAATTGACTAGTTTTAAATTCTTTTTATAGTAGCTCCCCATTAATGACAAAATTTGGGTCAATAAATTGCAATATACAGTTGTAAGGGTTTAGGAAGAGTCAAGAATCCAACTTGTGGTAAATTCTCACATACTTTATCACTGGATTACAATCAACCAACTTTCCTCATTTTTTAATATTTTGATAGAAACTTCATATTTTAGGTAAAGTGCGTTAATACCTTGGGAGATGAAGTGATAAGGGTCAATGATGTATCAAGAACCAAACTTGGGTAGTTGTAGGAAAATCACATTTACTAATTTTTTAGTCTTTTTATGAAAATTCGTTAGCTTTTTTAGCTAAAATGGCGTTAATGCCTTCAAACACAAAGTTATATGATTTCAAGGTGTATAAGAATCAAACTTACACTAGGTGTGGGAAAATCCCACCAATCTACCACTAGACCACAATCAACAACTAATTAGTTTTTCAGTATTTTTATTGGAAACTTCTCATCCTTTAGCTAGAGTGGGGTCAACCTCTCAAGACATAGCATTTTAAGGCTCTAGGATGCATTGAGAAATGAACTTAGGTTAGTTATACAAGCACCTATCAATTTACCACTAGGTCTCAACGAAGCAATGGACTAAATTTTAATTCATTTACAAAACCTTTTCATTTTTTAACAAGAATGGAGTTCGTCAAAGTAATTTAATCTTGCAACAAATGAATCCCCTTTCTAGTCACAAAATCTAATAATAATTCGATAGAATTTTAAAGCGTCAACATAGTTCTACAATGATTCAAGCCTTGTGCATGGTGTAAAAATGGTTGTAATTTTTTTTCCTAATTCTTAATTGATCTCAATCATGTCAATAGGGTTTATCTTGGGTGGGTGGGTGGAATAACTGTTGTACTCCCCACGCAATTTCAATACCTTTACCAAGTAATAAGTTGAACTCATATTCTCTCGGATCCGGGTGACATGATATGGAAGTTCCCTCCAGAGCATAGGCACAACCTCCCACGCCGTGTGATATCCCAACCAGCATGGGATCGACGGCGCCATGACAGGCTGTCAGCACCACGTCGCTCTAGGCTTCAGTTAATGCTGTTAATGCAGCTGATGGACGCCAACTGTGTTCTTGAATGTAGGGGAACAACCATAAATCCTCCACTGTGCCTTCTCCCTCGCTCTCCCTTACAGATCCGTCGTAGCACTCCTCCCCTGCTTGGCATGCCTTCTGCACCTCAGACCAGCCTTCTGCTCTGCTTGCATCTCCATGGCGTCGAGGCAGCGTTCGGGGCGCACTTCCTGCTCGACTGACCAGGAACTCAACTGACAGATTCTTCCATTCTGAAGAAGCGCCCTCCTCTTCCCCCTTCGCACAGTCTGCTACCATGCCTTTTGACTGCTCCTCCACCTCCATAGCTCCATCTGCGACCTCCCTCATCACCAATGTTGAGCCCTCTCTGTCGCCCCCACCTAGAGTTAAGCAGAAATATTGCAAGTCCACCATCCCTCGCTCCTTGACGCCTCCTCTTTGTACATTCCCAACCTCTGGCATTACTCAGCTGAAGGTGTCTGGACCAGGTTCAACGAGAATGAAGCACCGCCCAAGGTCCCTTACATCTTCACGGAGGAGGAAGAAAAAATAGCTCGTATCTACGAATGCCCAGTGACAAAGGAAGAACCGACAGGACCTGATGTGGACCAAGATGAGGAACCAAGCAAGGACTGAAGGTTTTTGTGTCATAGTTCTCTTCTGGACATACTTGACATATGTAGTTTTTTCAATTTATTTAATGTTTTAGCAAAGATAGATGCTTCAGAGTTTTCTAGACAATTGAAGGGTTGGTTTCCCTGTCATGGGCAACCCCTTCTTTTGCTATTTTGGAGACAATTGCGAGCAGGAATAGGATAATTTCCTCAGCTTAGACCATGGAATGTAACATATTTTGCTAATTAATAGAATTTAGAATAGCTTTAAAAAAAAATTGAACTCATATCGTATATATTATTATAATGTTTGTAAACCTTCTTGTTAAATATCTCACCCTCACCTATAAATTCCAAAATAAAATAGTACATGGGAAAAAAACAAATCATAAAAAATTAATAATTCTTAATTAATTCAAACTATTAAAAATTCTATCAATATTTTAAATGAATGAAAACTCTAACTTATATCACCTATAACTAAAATAATTTTTATTACAAGAATAATTAACTCTTAAATCAATCTCATAAATCTCACGAAACACATTGCTTAAAAATTATTAAACGAGTTGTCTTTAATGTGAATTTTTGAAAAAAATTATGATTTGTTTTCCGATCTAATTTGTCTAAAATCCAGCACGAATTCATTGAAATCACAAGTTTGATGGGTAAACTTTGCACAATTTAAGTGCCCTAGGAGTTTTTTAGGGTACTGAATCCATATATACAGTAAAAAAACTAGTTTAAATAACTCATCAAAATTTCACCTCAATTTTTTCCATCAAATTTCAGCAAATTTTTTTATCAAAAACTCCAAAAAATCACATTAAAAACAACTCCATTATTAAATGCTTAACACTAATAACTTTCATTAATGAACCACAATCAAATTTTAAATAAAAACCGCTAATAAATATACCAAGAATAATATTAAAAAAAAAAAAAAAAAAAAATCTATATTTTTAAGAGGAGCAATCATGGGATTTTCTTATAGTGTGCTTAGTCAACTTCTTGAAAACTGTGCCCCCTTAATATGACTTAATCCTTATATCACATCACTTTTTTGGACCAAGAAACGAATATCCTCCATAAAACCCACATCAAGGTGTTATGTTGAGTGTGGTTGTTGTCATTATTGTGATACCACGTAGTACTCTACTCCAATTTAAGTCCATTGCGACGGCCGAGTGTCAAGTTGGACTTGAAAATTTGTATCCCTTGTCTCTATCCATCCCCTACCAAAGAACGTGACTTTTGATTTTGATTTTCCTATATTATTTTTAGGGTATTCTAACCACCCACACCCATGACAAATATTTAAATGCATGCCAGTGACCATAAAGTGGGAAAGGCTTATATATATATTCAATCCTCCTCCAACATGGGAACATTTGTGCCCTACCTATGGTCCAAATGCCCCCCATAGTCACATGCCATGCTGACAAAGGAGGTGTCTTTCCAAGAGGCCTGACAAAGAAAAATGATGTGCCATTGGATTTTTTTTACTTAATCTCACTGCTTTTAGAAAGGATAAAAAAAAGGGGTTGTCTTCTATCTTTAGAATCAATGTTTTATTGAAATGATATTGAATGTTGAAATGATATTTTATATATGGGTTTAGTTTATGTTAATGGTCACGAGTTTGTGGAAAAAAATTAGAAAGTTTTCAAGTGTGTGACAAAGATGTTGATAAAAAATGATTTGAAATTGATAAAAAAAACATGTAAATGTTATATTCATTGAGTTGTTAAAAAAAAAAAATTATGAAGTGGTTGAGTTTGAAATCAATTTTTTATTAAAAAATAATTATTATTATTTGAATATATGTATTTAATATTAATTATATTCAAGGTGTGAATGTTTTCATAAGTTTTTAATACATTTGAGTTAATCATATTTAAATTAATTTATAAACTATCAAGTCATAGTGACTTTAAATAAATATAAACAAAATATTTTGAATTTTGAAATTATTGGATTTTATTCTTGCTAAAGTCTTATTTGTATTTGGAACATCACAATCTTATATATTAAGCCTAGCTTGTATTTGGAACATAACAATCACATATATGGCTGGGGATTTTGATAAATTTGGAACATAACAATCACAGGTATGGCTGGGGACTGGGGATTTTGGTTACCCAGATTTCCCTAAGTTCATCAACCCTTTATTTTGGTTCCTCCTAAATGTAGCACACCATTGAAATATTTGAATAGTAAGTCATGAATTGTAGGTCCTGAATCGCAAGTCTCTTGGTGCAGCTCCTGAATCGTAAGTCTTTTGGTGCAGGTAGTCCTAAGATACCTCCTTCTTCATTTTTTCTCTTCTTTCCTCGCTCTTCTTTAATCTGTTTCAATTTTTCTCCACTAATTCATGTGTCTATTTTGTCTAATCAAATCTAATATTAAAAATCTCTATCCCACCCGTTCTTCTATCTTTAATTTTATTTCTATCTAATCATCTAATTTTGCCCTATTTTAGAAATTAAATCTTATTCCAATTATTAATTATTTTAAATTTTAAATTAATTTTAAATCTTTTTATCTATCTTTCTAGTTAATTTTAAATTTAACTCTTATCTTTTACCTTTGCCACTAATTCCTATAATTCTAATTTCTTCATAAAAATCTCTATCCCACCCGGTCTTCTATATTTAAGTTAAATCTTATTCCAATTGATAATTTTAAATCTTCTTTATCTTTCTAATTAATTTTAAATTTAACTCTTATCTTTCACCTTTGCGACTAATCCCAATAATTCTATTTTCTTCATATATGGAATTAGTTATTTATATCAAGTTTAATAATATTATTTTAAATTATTTAATTATTATTTCTTCAACCTAGTTTTGACTTCCTCTTAACTACCTTGGATTTATTCTAATATTTAATATAAAATTCCCTAACAACTATCTCATTTTAAGGAATTAGTTATAAAAAAAATTATAATTAATTATTAAATTCGATTTAATTTATTATCCTTTTCTAACGGCTATTTTTGGTGTCTTATCAACTTCGTTGAATTTCCCAGCTAAAATCTATCCTATTTAAGCCTTGAAGGCTGTAGCTAAGCTTTCTCCTCCTGAAAATGGGTGAAGTGTTCACTCAAACGTCAGCCTCATCGATCATTCTACACAGGATTCTAGAAGTTCTCAACTACATTAATTATATTTTACATATATAATCAATCATGTCACATGTTTGTGTGAATAATAATAATAATTGAATACACTTGTATTGTGGTGTTTAGAATAGTTTTTATTATTATAAATATTTTTTTTCTTATATTTATATTAATTGTGAGGATTTGTTTATAACTAGCATATATTCATCTTAAGTACAAATTTAACATGAGCCAAGAGAGATCAAATTTCTTCACATGTAAACTTTTTTAGAATGCAAAATACACTGTGTTATTTTTCATTATTTAAATTGTATTTTTCAATGTTAAATAAATTATATATAGGACCAAACACAAAATTTAACCATAAAAACTTAATTTTTTTCTATATATAGATATATATGAAGTTGATATTGAGATAAATTAGTTAACATAGATCTTCAAATAGTTTATTTAAATCTCTTGTTGAAATATTTTTGAAAATATAAGATTTAAACATTTAATTCACACATTTTTTTAACTTCTAATTACTTTACAACATGTTTTTTTTTTTTTTTTTTTTTTTTTTAAATTATAGCCGACATTATTTTTCTATTTGGAACATAATTTTTATTTTAAAGGGACACAGACAGATGGAGAAACTTACACATCCCCTCATACTGGGTTGTAGAATGTGCCTCTCAGCTCAATAATATTTCAGTCTTAATATACCATGGGGGAGGCATCTATAAAGGCAATTGCCCCTTTACTAAAATAATAATAGTTGCCCTATTTTTATAATACCATGGTGAATTGATAACTTGTTGGAGTAATTTGGTCGAGGCCTAAGATCAAATCTAGTGTGACTACCACTATAACACCAAGAGAATGTCCAACAACCCGTAAGCCAGATATACCAGGAATTTATGACTTAGCAAGAGTCGAGACTTCATGAGGGTGGGGGAGGCTACTCCTTCAACCTTATCACAACAGGCCAAAGATGTCCCCTCGTGGGATTCAAAACCAGGTGGAGGGGATAACATTCCATTGTACTAATCACTTGGTTGTGCCACGAGGTGATTGGTTGTCCCTTTACTAACATAATGGTTGATTTTTTGTAGGGTCATTATGATTTCTTGCTAACCCTTCCCCTCACGAGTGTGTGTCATCTAGTATGTGCAAACATGTGCGAGAACAATAGCAAAAATAATAATAGCCATATACATCTATCTCGTGACATATAGTTATATCTTTTATGATTATAAGACCTTCCCTCTATAACTTATAAGTCCCACAACACCATGACCCTTATGCCAACAAGGATGTCCACAAATGTATTGCCCCCCTACTAACATAACATTTCAATAGTGTGAGGGGAAGATACTGGTTAATGCAACCTTTCCATCTCTCTTTTGTGTGGCCTTGCAAGTGGGTGTCTGTGCATGCATGTGAATAATAATAGTTAGATATAATTATCTTGTGACATCTTTAAATAGTTTATATGAGTACAAATCTCATTCCCTCCTTTTCTAATTTGATTTTGAGGATTGGTTTGTGACAATATATGCCTCAATATACCATTGTTCTTATTCCAATGAGAGTGTCAACTAAGATATTGCCCCCTACTAACATAATAGTTGATTGGTTATGGGGTGATTATGCTTGCTTTCTCGACCTTCCTTTCCCTCCTCTACATTGCTTTTGTGTAAGTGCATGCACATGTAAATAATAGTAGTTGAATATACCTCTCTTGTGGTATCTTGGAATAGCTCTCATGGTTGTAAAATTTCCTTCTCTCTTATCCTGCATTAGGTGAGGATTGGTTTGCATCAACAAATAAGCCCAAATATACCATGAATTCTTGTGCCAATGCAAGTTTCCATAGAAATAGTGATTACCATTCTAACATAATGATTAATTGATTCATAAATTGATTATGCTTGTATGGTCTTCCTCTCTCTTTTATGTATGTGTGTCCAAAAATAAAAACAAGAAAATAGTAATTGAAAATATTCATCTTGTGGCATCTTGGAATAATTTTTAGAAGTATAAAATCACTTTTCCTTCCACTCCATATTGTTGTGAGGATTGGTTTACAATAACGTGTTGTGATCGTTATGTTATCATGGCATCTACAAAAACATGCTCCCTTACCAACATAAAAAAAATTAATTAAGATTACTTAACTTTATTTCGCTTTTCTTTTCTTCCCTCTATCTCTATATATACTAGCCTAGATCCATCTTAACTCTGGATTTACCTATGCCAAGAGAGATTAAATATATCTCTCTTGAAGTGCAAACCTTTTTTAGAGTGAAAATAGATTTGATCCCTCTCGACGCTTGGTAGATCCAAAGTTAAGATGGATCTAAGCCTATTTAATTATTAACCTTTAAATAAGACACATTAAAAAAAATACCATAAAAAAAAAACCACAAGCAATTTTTTTAATATTATTAATATTATTATTTTTTAATATTATTATTATTATTATTATTTTAATTATATATTTTTTTAAAATTTTTAATTTAAATTTTATTTTATTTTAACTAAATATTAAACATTACAACATATCTACCATACTAAACTCCTCCCATCACCATAAATAAAAAATTACTTAAAAAAAAATCACTATTCTTAATTCTTTACACTAAATTTAAAAATCACCATAAATAAATCTCTGCTATATAATATTATCTTTATTTCATTAAACACCATTACCATACTTTATATAAAAAAAATTATAAAACACCAAAACCATACTTTGTCAAGCGCATGCGATGAAAGTCATTTTAAATGAAATATATTTTGTGAACACAAATAATAAGTCGGCTTGGATTTAAATATTGATGTTAATATAATTCAACTTTGTTTGATGGAGAAAATGATACTTTTGAAATTTTTTAAAATTGCAATGTTTCCGAAAAAAATGTTTACCTACGGTTGACCGTTTGCCTCCGTGTACGTTTGTATTTATTAATTAGACTATACCTATAAAATGGTAGCCAATAAAAAAAAAAAAAACCATCTAAATTAATTTAGAAAATTAAATATTATTATATAATATATAATTATATTTGAAATAATATTATTAATAATTATAAATAAATATTTTTTAATATTATTTAACTTATGATTATATTTAAAAAAATATCTATTATAATTATAAATAAATATTTATTTAATATTATTTAAGTGAAAAGGTTTGTAAACCTTCAACTAATACTTAACATTACTTTCCATCAAAGGAATCTTGAAATATAAAACCCTAATAAATTATTTTTATTATTAATTGAAATTCAAATTGTTGTATTATTTCTTAACATTACTTTCCATTAAAGGTATTTTGAAATATAAAACCCTACAAAATTATCAATAAATTATCGAAATATCTTATTTCTTAAATAATAATAAAAAATTATTTTTATTATTAATTGAAATTCAAATTGTTGTATTGAAATAATCTAGCATAATTATTTTAAATAATAATATTAAAAATATTTTTATTATTAAGTGATATTCTGTTAAAAGTTTTCATAAACAAAAAGATATAAGACTCTAATGTATACGATAATTTTAAAATTAAATTATTATTTTATTAAAAAATATATTATAATAAATTTTAATATTAAAAAATAAATAGTAATTAATTAAAAATAAATATTATATAAAAAAATATTTCATATCAACGAATTTGGTCAAAATTGGTTGATAATGAAAAAATTGAAAGACTTGTTTTCTATAAATATAAGTGATTGTGTGTCCTTTGATATAACAATTAACAAATCTATACGAAATGTCAAAGGGTTCTTTTGTCTCTTCGAATGGCAATATGACATAAGTTTGTCATATCAAAATAGTTATGTTGATGTATCATAAAATTTTAATAGTCTTAATTTTTTTTAAATAAATAATATTTAATGCGTTATATATATATATATATATATATATATATATTTTAAATTTTATAAATTATATTTTTATATTTAGTTTAATTATAAAATTTGAAATATTTTTTTTAAATGATTTATTAAAAAAAAGACTGGATTTTGGGTTAAAATCTTTACAATATTTTTATGTTTCAGAATTTCAAAAATTTTACTAATTTATAAAATGAAAATTTTGTTTTTTGGTTATTTTTTCTCTCTATTCTAAAACATGCCTACTAAAGATTTGGTGGAAAACCCCTAATAGCAAAATATATTTGTATATCAACATATTGAAACAAAATTTGTAGAGAGAGTATCAATTCCAAACAATGGTACCAAGCCCATTGAGCTCCGACTTTATCCTGAATTCCTTGTGGTTCATGTTCATCGAAGCTTCTTCCTCACTGGCTCAACATTGGTCCCAATTGCCTCCACGTTATGCAGATCACCCCTTTTGTTCAATTCTTCCAGTTCAGTCACCCTTAGATCCAATGTCGCCATATTTGAGCGAACTTCAGCCTTGAATTGCTCCAGAATGCTCCTTTGCACCACCTACTTCATTTCCAATAACAATTGAAATGATTGTCATTGTTGCTCCACTGCTTCATTCTGCTGGTGAATGATCTCCAACAATCGCCCAATAGATTCCAACAACCTCTACATCAATTGATTGGATTTGGTGTTTTATGTTTCTAGATTCAAGGTCTGCCATTATATAGGTAAGTCTTTCCTCACATTGAACCAAAAGAACAATTCTCCATTGTTCACCAATGGCCACTTGTAATAGTTGAACATTGTGTAGCTGAGGAACCACAATGCCATTCCTTAAATAACCACATCTAGACCATTGCCTTGTGCGAGGGAGATTCAAAACATCCATATCTAGACCAATATTTTGTGGCGCTAGTGGAAACACAACCGAGAAATATGGAGGAAGGTCAATATTAACTCCAGTTTGTTGCTGAATGAATATAGCTCCAAATCCAAGATTCTTCTCATCATCTCCCATCTCTGGCAAGTTAACTTCTTATGCCACTTGTGACTCATGCTTGCTGCCTGGAAATACCATTTGTTAATCTAATTGAGACACAATTTTAATGCATTAAGTTGTCATAACTAATGAATTAATGTGCACCTTATTTCAAGAAATGTGTGCTTCGATTTTTGGGCTATGATCCATACAAAAAATGAGATGTGGGTTGTATCCACTGCGCATACTTGTACCATTATTCTATTGTCGAGACCTTTGGCGATTTTAATATAACAAATTTGTTTTTTGCTCATATTTAGGGTAGGGTGAATATTGAATCAAACTTTATTCTAGTTCTAATTTCCTTTCTCCATTGTTGCCCCTTTTTTTCCATTGTGTTTGCCACTGAGTTCAAGTGCCTATATACAAGAAATATTTCAAGTTGTTCAAATTTCCTTGATAGTAAAATAATCCTTTGAAGAATGGGAGGATGGTCGGGACTTGGAGTTTCCTTAGTTTTCGACAGTTGGTGGATCATAATCATTGAATCTTCAAACACTGATAGTGTTAGGGTTTGACCCTAACCCCTTTATTTATGTAATAAGCCCAAGGGGCCTAGTCCAAGTCATAGTTAGTTAGTTGAGTCAATAAAGCTAGTAAGTGGTTATCCGCATTAATAATAATTGTAAGTGGTTGACCCACATTATAGAAAAAGGGACCACAATTAGTTATAAACGGGCCATAGTAATAAATAAAGAGGTTAACCCTTGTTATGCAAGGGACCACTAGTAGTTAGGGTTTTGGATGTCATTAAGCTATAAATAGTCTTAGATAGAAGGAAATAATCATCGTGTCGTATTGTAATTGAGCTATGCTCTGTTGGAGGTTGTGCCCTCGAAGAGGCAATTGAACATTTTATTTTGATTGTGAATAATAAAATATCTTAGCAGCTTGTCTCATTTCATGTGATATCTTTGTGTTTCGTATTTCTGGTATTCTGGATTTCTCACAGATCAAGTGCATAACAAGAGGTATCAGAGTGCTTTCTAGGGCCATTGGTACCTCCAATTTTTGCAATTTTTTTTGTTGGCTAGAGATGTGTTTTGGTGCCTTTAAACCAAGGGATCTATCATTGAGCGCATAAACCTATGGATTTGGGGAGGCATGCATGCATGAACTATAAGAGGTGGTCACACTTGTTGGACTCCCTTGTAACCCTTGTGGGTACCCTTTCGAGTAGTAGCGCATTATACTGAACCGCACATGGACTGCACTTCCACGTACCCTTGGGTATATCGGAAGCCCTCTAGGGCAACCTGAAACCTAACCTTAGTTAAGCCATCGGCCATCTTGCTGCTACAGTACATTGAGAACAACACTCGGGGAGATTACTCACACATACAATAGGGTAGTCGAGTAGTATGGCTAAGGTTACGGTCGATCCTCCTTAGTTGGTGCCCTGAAAAAATGGGTTGAGTACTATTGTTGCAACCTTGCGTATGCGATCTGTAGCACCTGACAATCCTTTGTGACTATAGCTCCCTCAGTTATATGAAGATCACCCCTACCTTTTTCATCCCAATCAAATCTAGTTGTTGGGGTTCAAATTCTGTTGTCCAGATCAAATCCAATAGTTTGGGTTTGTTGTCGCTATGCAGATCATATTTAGCAATTGAGGTATTCACAACACAAATCAGAGTCGATGTGCAGTGAGGGTTTTGGCCCCCATAGTCCAAATCAGATTGTCGCAACACATTTGGCAGTACCAAGATATTGGAGCTTTTGTTACCACAATCGAGGCCATATTTTTGCATGATATTTGGCAGTATCAAGCTTTCTAGTATTCGACCACTATAGTATCGATCAGCTAGGAGTAAAACTCCTTTTAGAGTAAAAAATAAATAAATTCTGGGGCCATTTCGAGATGCTTTCCAAAGACCTGGCCCATAAGATTCAGGGTGACAAGCTGATCGCAGTGGTACCATTCACTTGTAAGCCCCTAATTTTCAGGCGGTCCCAAATATTTCCAGTCGCGGCCTCAAGTGACTCACATCAATAGACTCTTGCGATTTCCCTCTTTCTAGCCATACTACTCTTAAGTAAGCTCAAAAAACATTGACCGGGTCTAGTGCATGTAAAGAACTAGGTCTCAAGTTATGGTTGCAAAGAAGGCATTGGAGAAAGTTGAAGTCCTTGAGAAAAAAATTGAGTAATTCAATGATACCCTTCCCCACAGAATCGTAGAAGCTTTGGATGAAATGCAGATACCTCACAGGGAATAACCTATTGTTGATGCAAACATAGAAGGTGAATCCAACCATCACATTCACTTCCATGGAGGTTTCCAATTTTCAAACCAACGGACACCCAAGATGGACATGTACAAATTTGATGGCTCTAACCCGACAGTATGGGTGGCACAAATGGAACAATATTTCCTTCTTAATAATATCTGCGAGGATGGAACTAAAATACATGTGGGAGAATTTTACTTTGACCAAGAGAGATGGTAGTGGTGGCAGTGCATCAGAAATGTTATCTAGGGAGGGAAACTTCGCACATGTTCTCAAAATCCATTTGTGACCGCTTTGATCGGGATTCTCACTTTTTGGGCCGACTCACTAAGCTCAGGAAAAAAGGTATAGTAAGGGACTACATTGTAGTTTCGAACAATTGGCCATTAGAATTGAAGAACTAGGAGATGAATTTTACTTGGAATGTTTCATCAGTGGCCTAAAGGAAGCCATCCAAGCCCATGTCCGAATGCATCACCTCGTTACTTGGTTGGATGCACGTTGCAAAGCCTTAGATGTACAAGTCGCCTTATAGGCCCAGTCCAATCATCCAAATTTCATCACAAAGGCATGTCCCACCCATGCTACGGGCCCCACCCAAACACTTAAGGTTCAAAATGTGTCCTTGGAGGATATGGTTGAAATAAGGAAACAAGGAATCAGCTACTACTGTGATGACAAGTACTCCCCAGGACATAAATGCAAGGAACCAAAATGATTTCCAATTGATGCTACTGAAAATAGTTCAGCTGTTGAGGCTCCCATCACTGAAGTGCTTAAAAAAGAATCAAGTGAAACCCAAGTAGACCCTAACAATGCTCTCGAAGCTACGCCAAATGAGTCGGTTCACTACATGCCTTGGCTGGAATTTTTTCACCCTAGACTCTCAAAATCGGAGGTTTCATTAAACATTGGCTAGTAGTGGTGTTGATTGATAGTAGCAACAGTCATAAATTTTTCCATAAGAGAGTATCGAAAGTTGTTCATTGTTTTATAAGGGCAGTATCTAATTTCCAAGTCCTTATTGTTGATTGGGGGACCATAAAATGTGAAGGATGTTGTGAAAATATTAAGCTTCAAAAGGGGGGTTATCACTTCAAAACCCACATGTTTTCCATTGAAATTGATGGTTATGACATTGTCCTTGGTGCAGAATGGCTCCATACACTAGGCCCTATCACAATGGATTTCTAAGAGTTATATATGAGCTTTAATCAGGACGGCCACACTCATACATTGCGGGGATTACAGACAGGTGCTCCTACTATCATAAACTCGCATCGAATGGAGAAGATTTTAAAAAAGGGCCATCGTAGTATCCCAATTTAATGCCATCTAGGCCATTGAATCCACTTCACCTCATTTTTATCCAGATATGAAATAGGCCTTAGATCGCCACCAAAGGGTCTTTGAAAAAACCAAGTAGATCCCACACTCTAGGGGTAAACATGATCATATCATTCCTTTGGTCCCAGGTGTTGAGCTGCCAAATGTCTGCCCATATCGATATCATTTTTCAAAAAAGAATGAAATTGAAAAAATCATCAAGGATCTCCTCGAAGGTGGTGTTATTCGTCCTAGCACCAGCCCTTATTCATCTCCCGTGGTCATGGTTTTAAAGAAAGATGAAGAATGGCGCACATGTCCTGACTTTAGGGCCCTTAACAAGGTCACTATCAAGGACAAATTTCGTATTCCAATAGTTGATTATTTGCTTGATGAACTACATGGTGCTAAATTCTTTACCAAGTTAAACTTCCGTGCTATCACCAAATACGCATGAAGGAAGTTGACATTCCCAAGACAACCTTTCAAACTCATGAAGGCCATTATGAAATCTTGGTCATGCCATTTGGCCTCTGTAATGCTCCCTCCACTTTTCAGAGCCTCATGAACCACCTTCTGAAACCTTATCTCATAAAATTTGTCGTGTTATTTTTCAATGACATTCTCATCTACAACATAACATGGGACAAACACCTTCAGCATGTTGACTAGATATTACATTTGCTCCAAGATCACAAATTATTTGTCAAATTGTCTAAGTGCTCATAGCATGGAAGAAGTATAGTATTTGGGAAACATTGTGGCTCGTGATGGAGTAAGGGTTGATCCAAAGAAGATTCAGGCAATGGAATATTGGCCCCAACTAAAAACCTTGAAGAGTTTATGGGGATTCTTGGGTCTCACATGCTACTATCGCAAATTTGTCAGCAATTATGGATGCATTTCCCAACCCCCCACTAATCTTCTCAAGAAAAATTAATTTCTCTGGACTGATGCAGCTCAACAGGCCTTCTTGGCTCTCAAATAGGCCATGTGCTCCACTCCAATATTGGCATTACTCAACTTCACCAAATATTTTGTGATTGAATGTGATTCTTCAGGAACGGGCATTGGCACAGTATTAATGCAGGAAGGTAGACCATTGGATTTCACTAGTCAACAACTCAGTGACAAGCATATGGGTTAATCCACATATGAGAAAGAAATGATGGCCATATTACATTCAGTAGACTCTTGACAAACATACTCATTAGGGGGACATTTCCAAATCCGCACTGACCATCATAGTCTGAAATATTTTCTAGAGCAATGACTATCGTCGCCACAACAAAATAATTGGCTTGCAAAAATATTGGGATATTATTATGACATAATTTACAAGAAGGGGCATGACAATGTAGTGGTTGATGCCTTATCACAAAAATTTGAGGATGAGGACACCCTTTTATCACTCTCTCTACCCCAACCAGATTGGATTGAAGAAGCCCACAATGAATGGTTCTCCCACCCCTCTCTGTCCCAAATCATTAATAACTTAAAATCATATCCTAATTCCTTAGCATAATACTCTTGGAAGGATGAGGTTCTTTGATACAGGGATTAGGTACTGCTATCTTTGACCTCAACCCTCAAAACTCCCATCTTGGACGAGTTGCACTCCTCTCCGACTACAAGACATTTAGGATTTCAGAAGACTTATGCACGAGCACATTGACATTTCTTTTAGACTGAAATGAAGAAGTTCATTCTTACTTTTGTAGTTGAATGCAATGTATGCCAATGCAACAAAGGGGAAATGATCAAGCTACATATAACCTTACAACCATTGTCGCTTCTTGCTTCAGTGTGGATAAATGTTTCCATGGATTTCATTACATGTCTCTCAAAGTCCGACAACAAATATGTTATCATGGTGGTTGTTGACAGGCTTTCCAAATATGCTCATTTTTGTACTCTACCACACCTATTTACCCCAACATTGGTGGCACAAGTTTTCATGGACCAAATCTTCAAACTGCATGGCATGTCAAATTCCATTGTGTCTGATCGAGACCCCACTTTCACCAACAAATTTTAGCAGGAAATTTTCAAGCTCCAGGGAACACAACTCTAATTTCATACAACTTATCATCCCCAAACTGATGGTCAGACAGAATTAGTCAACAAATTTTTGGAGACCTATTCGTGGTGCTTCACTTCATACAAGCAACATCAATGGGTACAATTGTTTCCTCTAGAAGAATGGTGGTATAATAATAACTATTATCAAGCCACCAAGATGACGCCATATTAGGTAGTGTATGACCAACTCCCACCATCACCAACTTTTTACATCCCCATATGTTCCAAAGTGTAGGAAACATATCAACTCCTACAGAACTGTGCGGCCATGACTCATCTCAAAGATAATCTACATCAAGCTCAGAATAGAATGAAGCAACATGCTGGCCAACATCATTTTGAGTGGTCATTTGAAGTAGGTGACTAGGTGTTCCTCTGACTCCAAAATTATAAGAAAACCTTTCTCAAAGAAAATGGTTGCCATAAAGTAGCACAAAATTTTTATGGGCCATATCGGGTACTTCAACGTATAGGAGCAATTGCCTACAAATTGGCATTAACGACTACTTCAAGAATCCACTCAGTCTTCCATGTATCATGCCTCAAGAAATTTGTGGGGAATAATTGCAGGGTTCAAACAATTATGCTAGAATTGGATGAGGAAGGATCACTTTGGATCCAACCATAGAAGGTCCTTGATACTCATGCAAGACATCTCTGCGACCACACGATCAAGGAAGTCCTCATCAAGTGGAAAGACACCTCTCTAGAAGATGTGACATGAGAATTAACCACTATTATTTAGTAGTTTTCGTAGCTTCAGCCTTGAGGACAAGGCTGCTTTTGATGGAGGAGGGAATTATAGGGTCCAACCCTGTTATGAAACCAGTTCCAAAAATAGAAGAAAAGAGAGATCAACGCCTTAGAAATCAGCCACTTTGAGGGGGCAACCTCAAATACATTACATAAATGAACAATTTTTGGATGATACAAATGAAAAAACCTCCTTCTATATATAGGACTCCATGGAATCACAATATAATCCTAGCTGACCTAACAATAATAATGTAAGGGCACAATAATAACAATAATGGGGTTACAGGGGTACAACAATAACAATAAGGGGGTTACACTAACAACAATATGGGACTATACTAGTAATATAGGGAGATAACATGCCCCTCTCCTTCAAAAAAGTGTTGTCCTCAACGCTTGAGTAGCTCCGGATGCTTTCGTATAAAATTCTCATCCTCCCATGTAGAATCTTCAGTGGGTAAGTTCTTCCACTTGATGAGATACTCTGAAATTGATTGATTTCGTAGCTGTCGAGTTCTTGTTTCCATGACTACTTCAGGTTCTAATATGATTTTTCCTTCCTCATCAAGTTCTGGTAATATTGTTTGAACTGGAATTTTTTCACCTATAACCTTCTTTAAGCATGAAACATGGAAAACTTGATGCACTCACGAAGAAGCATGAAGCTCCAATTTGTATGCCATAGTACCAATCTTTAGCAACACCTTGTAAGGACCATAGTACTTTGGAGATAATTTATTATCCTTCTTAGCTTGCTTGAGGGAAATTTGTTTGCATGGTTGTAGCCGTAAAAATACCTAGTCTCCTACATCAAAAATTCTCTCGCTGCGATGTTGATCTGCGTGTTGTTTCATTCAATTTTGTGCCAAATTTAGGTTATCCTATAAGAGTTGGAGAGCTTCTTGTTGATGCTTGATGTGATCTTCCACTACTTGAACCTTATAATTTTCTCTTAAAGATGATGTGATGGACGGTGGATGATATCCATAAAGTGCCATAAATGGGGTCATTTTTGTTACAGTATGGAAGGAAGTGTTATACTACCATTCAACGAGAGGTAACCACTTGACCCATTGTGTTTGCTAATCAAATACAAAACAATGAAGATATCCTTCCAAACATTTATTCACTATCTCAGTTTGACCATCAGATTGAGGATGATAAGATGAGCTATGAGCTAGTTGAGTACTCAAACAAGAAAATAATTCCATCCAAAAATTTCCAGTAAAAATAGGATCTTTGTCACTTACAATAAACTTTGGGTTTCCACGTAGCTTTTGAATTGTTTCCATAAATGCAGTAGCAACTGTACTTGCTTTAAATGGATGAGATAATGCACAAAAGTGTGCATACTTGGTAAGTCTATCAACTATCAACATGATGACACTCTTTCCTTCGGACTTAGGTAAACCTATGATAAAATCCATTGAAATCTCCTCCCAACATTGACTTGGAATGGATAAAGGTTGTAGAAGACCTGGGGTCTTAATTGTCTCAAATTTATTATGCTAGAAAACCAAAAATTCCGCCACAAACTTTTGAATATCAAATTTAAGGCCATCCCCAAAAAATTCTTTCTTCACCCCGTGGTAAGTTTTTAAAAATCCTGAGTGTCCTTCTAAAGGAGAAGTGTGCAATTCCAAAAGAATATTTTGTTTTAGTTGGGAATTATTACAAATATATAAGTGTACCATAAGGAATCATTTTTCCAACTAAATGTATCATATGTACTAGGATCTTGCTGCAACTTTTGAATGAGTGTCCACACTTCTTCGTCCTTCTTCCATTCATCCCTTGCTTCAGTTATCCAATCTGGTTGGATAATAGAAATGGCACAAAGCAATGCTTCCACCTCTTCATCCCTTCTCGAGAGTGCATCTGCGACAACATTTAGCTTCCCTTTTTTGTAGATGATTTCAAAGTCATAACCCAACATCTTTGTGACCCATTTTGCTGCTCTTCTGAAGATAATATTTGTTCCAAAAAGTGCTTAAGACTATCATGATCAATTTTTACCTTGAAGTTTCTTCCCATTAGGTAAGGTCGTCATTTCTTTAGTGCATGTAGTATTGCCAACATTTCCTTCTCATAAATAGCTTTATGTAAATACTTTCCTTTGATTGGACTACTTTCAAAAGCAATGGGTCTTCCTTCTTGCATTAAAACAACACCAATTCCATTTTCTGAGGCATCACATTCCACAATAAAGGTTTTTGTGAAGTCTGGCATAACTAAGACCGGTGCTAGGCACATTGCCTCTTTAAGATGTTCAAAGGCCTTAGTTTCTTTAGGAGTCCATGAAAATGCATCTTTCTTCAATAATGTTGTTAGAGGTGCTGCTATTATCCCATAATTCTTAAACTTGCGATAATACCTTGTTAACCCGAGAAATCCTCGCAACTGCTTTATGGTTGTGGGGAATTTTCATTCCTTAATGGATTTAATTTTTTTAAGGACTACATTAACACCCTCATGAGATACAATATGACCTAGATATTCCACCTCTTGTACTCCAAAGAAACATTTGGATGTTTTTGCATATAATTGTTTCTCCTCCAATAGTTTCAGCACCTTGTCAACATGTTGAACATGATCCTTCCAAGACCTGTTATAGATTAGAATATGATCAAAAAAATACTAGCACAAATTTTCTAAGGAAGGGTTTGAAAATGGAGTTCATCAACTGTTGAAATGTAGAAGGTGCATTAGTAAGGCCAAAAGGCATGACCAAAAATTCATAATGACTCTCATGAGTTCGAAATGCTGTTTTCAGAATATATTCTGTCTTCATTCTAATTTTATGATATCTTGAACGAAGATCCAACTTGGTAAAATAAATTACTCCATGCAATTCATCCAATAATTCATCAATCACAGGAATGGGAAATTTTCCTTAATAGTGAGCTTATTGAGCTCCCTATAATCCAGACACATGCAACATGATCCATCCTTCTTGTGCACCAATACTACTGGAGCAAAGAAAGAACTTTGACTAGGTTGAATTATACCAACCTCTAACATTTCTGCAATCATACGTTCAATTTCGCTCTTTTGGACATAAGGATATCTGTAAGGCCTGATGTTTGGAGGAACACTTCCTGGAATCAAATGAATATCATGATCATGATCACGAATAGGTGTGAGTCCTTTGGGAGTTTCAAACACCTTGGAATGATTGTCCAAGAATTTTTGGAGATATGGAGAAATATATGATTTTGATGTTGGAACTTCTAGTGAGCATAATTGTGCACGCCTTGTTGTTCTTTCTTCAGAAGCTTTGTCATGAAATTAGAGCTGTTATAGGTCAATTTGGGCATCATTCCTAATGACCTGGTTAAACTAGACATCATCCCTAGGACCAAAGGATAGGGTCTATCATCCCCTATCATTTCAGTTGCTACATGCCCTAAGACAAAGAACAAATACAAATCATCCATGACTTCCATTGCAAGGTTTCCAAGATTTGAAGTATATGTTATATCACTTATGAGCTCACCAACGCAGTCTCTCAAGGGGCTAAGTGCGTTGCATATGCAAGCAAATCCACTCAAGGGTGTTCTACAAAGCACTTCCCGACACTCAAGGGTGCGTTGGTCAATTGGGAGCAAAATTATCATTGTTCTGGAATCTCCACATGGCCAGTGCCTTCTAGAAGAGTGCATATGTGTCAAACTTTGAATCCATGTGTCCATTTGATACCTCTGAGCTTGGGAACATGTCTTGCCTATTATTAGAAATTCATTGATTGTGAAACTACCTTCAACTCATCTATAATTCGAGCATAGATCCTAGTGCTTGATAAGGAAGGAATTGAGTAGAAAAATGCTGGTGGAATTTCAATTAAGGATTTCATTTGAGTGATATGCTGTTGGAGAGATGTTCATTGTGATGAGGCTGGGATGATGCTGAAGATAGTGACATCAAATAAATCGCTGGTTGTAACCTCCCATTCTATCCATTAATAAAGATTGTTGCTTACTTTCCCACATATGTATATGTATACGCTTCTATCTTTCATATTATGAATTCTTATTTGATGTATATGGTTCATGTTTCATTGATTTAACTGAATAACTTGAATATGAATATGTATATTACAATCTCTTTGATGTTTAGTGTTCATTCTTACAAGAAATATTTTGTCGTTCTAGCTTGGATTTGAAGTTACAACAAGAGCGACAGAAAGAGAATAGGAAGCACTTGGACCCCAAGTAGGTTTCTTGATCTATTATGTGTGTCTATTTACTGTTAGGAAAATTATCTGCAAAGTCTTTAATATGTTGTTCTAAATGCATAGCACCACCTTTAAGGAAGAATGTTTTATCCGTAATTCATAATTCCGCATAACAAATTGGCGACTCTACTGGGGAGTTTACCCTTCATCCTTGGTGTGTTTTCCTCTGTTTATCCACCTAGTAGCATTTACTCTAAGAGATTAGGCTCTTTGAAATCAAAATTTGCATTAGAAGTGTGTTAAACAACTTGAGTTTTTGTTCTCTGCTGCGCCCAATGCACTGTTGAACAGGACACAGTGCTTTGCAGAGCACTGTCTCCCACTTAGGGGTGCTTTGCAACATGCTGTCTCCCCTTAGAGACTACGTTGCCCCCTAGAGCCAACCAAATTCCTATTGAATTTTTCATTGAATTTGCTTTCAATTTTTGTTTGTTGTAACTTTACCTACCTCTTCCTCCTTTGAAAGAAAAGTTTGTTCAATGTTTATTTAAAGTGTTTTTCTTTATCATTGACGAATTAATTTCAAAGTATTTTCATTACTGCATTAGATCCATTTTCTTTTGAAAAGGAAATTGTCGTTAAATTCTTTGTTTCCTATAGGAGAAATTGTAGTTAAATTCTTCATTTTTCCTTAAAAGAGAAATTGTTGTTCAAATTCCTCATTTCTCAAAGTAAAAGGAATTTTTATTTATTGATTTGATGCACTTAGTTTCCTTTTCTGCATTCACATTAAAGGGACTGAAAAGAAAAACTTGCATTTGCATGTAGTGGATTGTGTGTTTTGCATAGGAACAATTACGAAAACTGCATATTAGTTTGTGCTCTTTGTTGTTTTCTCTCAAATTGATTTCTCTTTCCCTTTAGTAGTTAGGATTTTCATTGAAAAAGCTAAAAGTGAAAAGTTTTCTTATCATTATAGTTTGCATTTTAGGAATTTCCATCACATCATCACGGTGAACCTTGAAAGGAAAATTGATAGACAAGATCAACTTAAAATTTGCATCAATTTACCTAACAAAGCATTGGAACCATAACGATAAAATTTAGAGGGTGTAGGCTAGAGACGTGTTCCAACGTCGTAAAACATAGCAGCTGTCGTTAATTTTCTGCGATACATTCCAAGTGTGATACCTCACTCCACGTACGTAAGTATATCGTAGCTCGTCCACGTACTTTTGGGTATATCGGGTGGTGTTACAGTACAGAAAGTATAAAGGGGTGCTCTCACTGTGCAGTTTCACATTAGACGACGCTAATACGGACTTGGGCATCCACGTACCTTCAGGTATATTTGGGAGGAAAACTTTAGGTTTCTATCCATCCATAGTGAACCGAGTTAGATGCCTTGTAAATTGTGATACACCGAACACAACATTCGGGGAGATTTCCTGTCCGTACTTCTTGGTTCGCCAAGAGGTATTCTGCAGTTCACAGTTTCTTGGTAAACCTTTTGCCTAGCATTAAATTTTTTTTTTTTGGTTAAAATAAATCAGTCATCGTGGAAGAAAAAAAATCCTTTTCCCCATCGTTCGCGTATATTAGCATTGAAACCACCTTTACCACCAGAAGTTACTCCTGGTCGGCGAAGGCGACATCACTCTACCGAAAACAGTACTATTGGTACCTCCAGTGAAGCATCATCTTCCCATATACTAGAGTCGGCACAAGTTGTTCTACACATCCTGGTTCATCTCCTGTTGTCGAGACGAAGGCCTCACAACTATCCATGGTCACAATCCATCCAATCAGTGAGACCATACCTCCTGAACCCGACGTTGTTCAACTGGAAGTTGATCCAGATCCTGTCTCTTTTTTTCCAGAACATCTACATCTCGAAGTCGAACGACCGGAATTTGTTCCTGCATTAGTCATCCCACAATTTTCTGTAGCCTTTGAGTCTCCCATATCACACAATCAACCTCTTGAAATATACTTTGGGCCTGACGGTGAAATACTTCCACCTGGTTTAATTTCGATTGAAGAAATCCCACAATAAGAGACACCTTTAACTCCAACCCATTTTGTGGAGGATCTTTACCTGTACGAGTATTTTCCTCAATCACCATCCTTTGATTTTGTTGATCCTGTTCCTATTCAAATTCCCGTCGATTCAAAAGGGTATACATTTGGTCAAGTAACCATGCTTGAACCAACATCTTCGGTTGGACCATTTGTTCCAATTGCTTCAGCACCTGCTCTCTCTGCACCGTCTATCATGTTCACAACTTCACCATAATCATATTTTCATGGTGGCCCTTTGGTCCCATTAGGTTATAAATATTTATCTGGAATTTTTTCTGGTGCATCTTCAAACCCATGAACTTCACCAATGTCATCGTCTGGTATTCTAACTGGTAAAAATATAGCAAGTACTGAACGACTTGATTCTTTATACACATCATCAGGGCAATATCAAGCTGGTCTTTCTGGGTATATTCCATCTAATACCATATCAACTGGAATTCCTGCATTTGGAGAGAAATATTTTATGTCTTATTATCCTCCTCATGCTGGGGGGAAACCTTTGGTTACCCACTTTGATAGTACTCCGTCATTTTTTGGTCAACCTAATGTCAAAATGAATGTTTGTCAATGGCAGCCCACTCTGCCTATCCAACCACAAATGGTTGTACACTCGTATCAACCAGTTCAACCTGTTACACCCACATCACTTCCACTTGTTAATACATCTTTACCCCTGTTACAGAATCAAACTGTTGTACAACAACCATTTCAGGCGGGTCCTTCAACTCAATACCCTCAAGTATTGGGCCCACAAAATCCAAATCCTTCGGCCAATTTACAACAACAACCTGTACCTGGAATCATATATTCACAAGTTATTTTACCATATTATGGGATGTCACAACCACAACCAGGTTATACTTATCCTCAACCAAATCCAAGTTATTCTAATTTGGGTTATAACATTGGTGGAAAGACCCCTTGGTAGCCTCAGGCACAAATGCCTCAACCTTCATTTCAACAAGTATCATACCCAGGTTTTTGTCAACATAATCCTCAAGCATTTGCTTATCAAAACAACCCCTATCTGGGTTACCAGCAACAAATTCCTTATGCTGGTGCTCAAAGGTCTGTTGCTCAAAGGTCTGGTGCTCAAATTACCCTTAGATATTCCTAAGTTCAATGGAAACCCTGGGGAAGACCCATCGACTCATGTTATGACTTATCATTTGTGGTGTTCATCAAACTCCCTGAATGATGACTCTATTCGACTACGTATTTTCCAGCGTACGCTCACTGGTTTGGCTGCAAAATGGTACATTGAGTTACCTAGAGCTTCTTTTGATAATTTCACTGCCCTAGCTACTGTATTTTTGACTCACTTCCAGTTACCCATACGATATGAAACTGGAACAAAAATCTTGACTAATTTCAAACAGACTAATGCTTCTCACATTTCTGATCATATTCATGAGTGGCGTCGTCGTTGTAGAATGGTTAAGACATTTGTTCCTGATCAGCTCCTTGCTGAGTGGTTCATTAATTCCTTGTTACCATCTATAACTGAGGATGTGGCTAAGGGTGGCGTCTTCACTGAAGAGCAGGTTATTTCTCGTGCCCAATATTTAGACTTGATCTATACCTAGTTTGGCACGCTCTATGAAAAAATTCCTAACGCTTCGTGATCTAATTTTACTGTTCCTCCTCAACTAAAGGACTCTCATGCTGGAGACGGTTTGATTGGTACTGCAAGCACACATAATAATACTACATTTGATCCTGCACCTTCTTCCGAAATCAATGCTATGTCATTTGAAAAAGGCAAAAGTTATAAGCAACCCGGAAGTAAGAAAAGAATGGAAAAGTAAGAAAAAAATAGAAATATAAGAAAAAGCAAACTTCTAACCCGCATGAAAGATCATCTGATCAATCTTCTGGAAATAGGAAACCTCGTTATCCATGCATAATCTGTAATGAGGAACAATTTGTTCAGGATTGTCCTCACCGCGTTGAATTCTAAAAAATGATTAAGACTTCACATGCATCAGCTGTGTTAACAAATCCGTTTCCGAATCCAAACACAAATTTGGTTGCTACGGATCCAGCTTCTAGTTCCCAAGTGCTTATGTTATCTGTTAGAAAACCTTCAACATATATTTTGGTGTCAACGCATAATAAATATTATGGTAGTCAGGAAACTGAACAACCTACTACCTTGACCATGAATCCATCTACGTAATCGGTACCGCCTACTGCTATTCCTAAATTGACGATTAAGCCACCAAAGGGAGTTGTTCATAAATCGACATATAATCCCCGAGCAAGAGTTGCTCAAAATTATAATATAGTTGAAGATTTGGCTCAATCCCCTTCAACTATATCTGCTCTTGAGGTATTACAAAATTTTCCCTCCCAGAAACAGGCTTTATTGTTAGCTTTTGGTGGAATTTATCTGACTGATTCTAATCTCGTCGTCTTTAATCATACGGCCTATGTGTCGCAATTACCAGTAGAATTGGCATTCTCCATACAAGAAATTTTTTTCAATCACCTTGTTCATCGTACTATTATTGATGAGGGATCATCTACATGCATTATGTCTCTAAGCTGTTGGAAGTCACTTGGCTCGCCGCGCTTATCTCAATCATCAACGACGTTGAAGGCTTTCGATGGACGTACATATAAGCCTTGTGGTATTATTAATAACCTTCATGTTGAACTAGGGGGAAAAATAATGAATGTTGATGTCGAGGTTGTTGACGAACCCCTTGACTATAATATTCTACTTGGAATGCCATGGGTATATGATATGACTGCAACTATTTCAACATATTTTAGAATGATTGCCTTTCCATATAAAGGTACCATCACAGTCATCAATTGACTATCCTTCTTTTCCTCTGCTTCACAGGTAACTGGAAGTGTTCTGTTCGTTCACGCACCCCAACTAGCACTTCAGAACATTGGTGTAGGACTCTTAAAGGATTCCACTCTCATGGGAACCTTTGGATTATTGCCGCCTGCGACATCGGCAGAAATTGCAAGTATAGAGACCTACTACATGATCTCTTCCACTCCATCTGGCTTAAGTAAGATTACGGGTGATTTTGAAATTGTTACATTGGATGAGTTCTGCCGCCCATCCCTATTGAGATGGCATAACAATCAATCTATTTGGCTTGGGCAGCAAATCCGAAATCAGCGTCGCCGGTTTTTTGGGTTGATCATTCCTTAGATTTTGGTACTCCATCTAATCCTTTTTCCTCAAATTTCTTGACAGATGAGAATATTTTGGAAACCATGATGTCAGAAGGAGAACCATGGGAATATTATCATCATCGTTCCCATATTCCTGATTATAAAGAAAATTATCTTAGTGAACTATATCACCCATCAATCAAAAATTTCTTTTCAAATTATTTACCTATTAATGCAATCGATTCTGAGCGAAATTTGTTAAATATTGAAGAAACCATTTCTATCAATATTTCGACCGAACTTGGCATTATAGAAAATATTCATGTCGGCGTATCTTGTTCTTCATCAGAACTCGAAACATATCGCTCTCTCTTTCGTGAATTTCATGTTTTTTTGCTTGGTCTTACGAGGAAATGTCAGGCATAGATACTAGTATTGTTGAACACACTATTAATATGTATTCTGATGTCAAACCGGTGTGTCAACGCTTTTGTCCTGTTCATCCAAAGAAGGCCACTTCCATTAAAGCAGAAGTTGAGAAACTTTTGTGTGCTGGTTTCATTTACCATGTTCCACTAACTGAGTGGGTTTCCAACATCGTTCCTGTCATGAAAAAAAAAGGAACCATCAGAGTGTGCGTCGATTATCGAGATGTAAATTTGGCTTGTCTGAAAGACAACTATCCTACTCCCTTTATCAGCCAAATTATTGAATATTGTGCTGGATGTGAAATATTTTTGTTCAAGGATGGATTTTCCGGCTACAATCAAATCAATATTCGCCTAGAGGATCAACATAAGACAACATTCATCTGTCCCTAGGGCACATTCGATTATAGGAAACTACCATTTGGTTTAAAGAACATTGGGGAAACATTTCAGAGAGTAATGGATTATGCTTTCAATGACATCAAGCACATTGTTCAACCCTATCTAGATGATTTACCCGTGCATTCACGAAATCAGACTGATCACCCGATGCATTTGAGAGCCATCTTCTTACGCTTCCGACACTAAAAAATACGCCTCAATCCACATAAATGTGTGTTTTGTGTTGGTTCTGGTCGTTTGCTTGGATTTTTTGTCTCAAAAGAAGGAATTCGAATCGACCCATTGAAGGTCCAGGCCATTCTTGATTTGTCTGCGCCATCAAATTTACTTCAGATACAGAAACTTTAAGGAAAGGCTAACTTCCTAAGGAGGTTCATACCCAACTACGCCAAAATGGCTAAAGGATTTACTCGGCTCTTGAAAAAATGGGTTCCCTCCATTGGGACCAAGTTGCACAAGCTTCTTTTGATGCTGTCAAGGATACTCTTGTTCAGGTGTCATTAATGTATCCCCCCAATTATCAGAGTGATTATTTTCTATATATCGCCGCGACTGATACAACCATTGCTATGGTATTGGTCCAAGTAGAAAATGGGATAGAACATTCGATTTATTATTTGAGTTGTAATCTCAATGATACGGAAGTTAAGTATTCGTACGTAGAAAATATTGCCTTGGCAGCTATTCAATTTGTCCAAATATTTCACCACTATATCATGTTCTAAAAGACCATTGTCATTTTGGATTGCAATCCCATGACTTATATCTTATCACGTCAATTACTGGGGGGGAAATATTCAAAATTGATTGTCATTTTGCAGGAATTTGATTTGGAATTCATCAAATCCAAGTCAAAGAAGTCTTTAGTTTTGGCTAAGCTTCTTTGTGCCCTTCCCTCTGATAGTACTGCTACTACGTCGGAACCATCAATTCTTGACGAGTCTCTGTTTCTGATCAGATCATCTAATCCTTGGTATGGATATTTCATCATTTATCTCCAAACTCAAACTTTTCAGCCTAATACCTCTCGCTCTGAAAAATGATGTATTCGATACCAAGCCAAAGATTATCTGATCATCGGCGATACACTTTATCGTCGTGGTGTCAATACAATTTTAAGAAGGTGCCTCACTCATGAGGAGGCCAAAAAGGTTTTAAATGATTGTCATTCTGGGGCTTGTTGTGGACACTTGTCTAGATACGCTACCGCGCAGAAGATACTCTGCGCAGGTTACTTTTGGCCTACCATATTTCGCGATTGCATTCTCGCTGTCAGAAGTTGTCATGTGTGCCAGATATTTGATCGTAAAATCCGCAAACCGCCAGTGCCAATGCATCCTGTTGTCTCTATAGGAGCATTTTCGAAATGGGGTATTGAATTCATGACCTGTAACCCTCGTTTGTCCGGGGGGCATGGTTATATTATTGTTGTAGTAGACTACTTTACCAAATGGGCCGAAGCGATGCCTACATTCAACAACACAGGACAGACAACTGCATTTTTTTTCTTTAATCATGTTATTGCATAGTTTGGGGTCCCACAGGCTATAGTTACATATCATGGAAAGCATTTTCGCAACCACATGATGACTGAATTGAATGCCAAGTTAGGATTGTCACATGATAATTCTACTCCTTATTATCCACAATCAAATGGACAAGTTGAGGCTATCAACAAGATTCTTAAATGTATGCTTCAACGAATGATAGAAGTTCGTAAAAGAAATTGGCATTTTATCCTGTACTTGGCCTTGTGGGCGTACCGAACCTCGGTGAGAAACGCAACCGGATTTACTCCCTTTCAATTGTTGTATGGTCTGGAAGCTATCTTACCAATCCAATGTGAAATACCATCGTTAAAACTTGCAATCAACTTGTTACCTGATGCCTCAAAAGAAGAAGCGCGTCTTTTTAACATCATCCATCTTGATGAAACGCGTCGTGAAGCCCAATTGGCCAACGAAGCGCATAAGAAACATATAAAGGCACAATACGACAAAAATTTCCAGCCTCGCATTTTCTCAGAGGGCAACTTAGTCCTTCTTTATGATCAAGAAGCTGATGTAATAGGTACAAAAAAATTTGAGCCATTATGGCATGGCCCTTATATTTTCAAAAGAGTTCTTGCTAAGGGTGCCAATGATTTGGTGGATTACGATGGATTTCCGTTGGCACAACCTAGGAATGTGTTATATCTAAAGCATTATAATGCTTAATCATGAGTGTAGTGATTTTTTGTATTATATTGTATATATATATATCTATATATATATATATATATATATATATATATATATGCTGTTGATTTGCATTCACTGTTTTAGTTTGTTTTTTAGAGTTTTCTTGACGTTAGTAATCTGCTTTACATTTCATCGCATATGTCTAAATATTTGCAACCATTTGTTGGATATGCTAATGGTGCTAATCATAGTATGCAGAATCTATCCTCTGCAGCGTGGGCCATTTTCACTCCGAACAACAAGTTAGTGAGTTTTTAAGGGATTTGTATCAGTAGATCGACAAACAATATCGCTGAGTATAGTGCGTTGATCAAACTTCTCTCTGATGCCATTTCATTCGGTATTAACCACATTATCATAAGGTTAGACTCACAACTTGTGGTATTACAACTTACTAGTGTTTATACTGTTAGAAATCCAACACTGATTCATTTTTTCCTAAGAGTTCGACTTTTGGAAAGACACTTTGATTTTATTCAATATCAACACATTTCCAGAAATTTGAACACATTGACTGATTCTTTGGCGAATCAAGTTTTAGACAGACATTTGTAACACATGTAAATAAAACATTCACATAATTAAATAGGATTGCACAATAAACATAGGAAAACACTAAAATCAAATAGATAGATAGTTATAGGTTTTTACAAAAATTTGTGCCCAAGACACATTGGTCATCTGACCTCAAAATGTATGCAACATGTCAAATGTAAACTAGTGCGGCTCATGGTAACATGTTATAGATCTAGCTATCCTACGCAGTAACTACATCTAGTGGTTAGGAACGCCTATAGTGTGGTGCTGCAGTCGCATGGGTAACTCTTTGATCCGATAATCTGGAATCCTGAAGGTCAACCCCTCTATGTGCTGCCGAAGCTCAGTCAGAGTCTCAACCATGTTTAGATCCTGAAGGACTGCTCTCTCGACAGCCCTCTCTACTGGCTCATCTGCTCCATGCTCTGGTTCCTCCATCGGTTGAACTTGACCAAAATTTGCATTCCATCAAAAATTTAGTTTAGTCTTGGGAAAACATCAAAATACAAAACATTTTATAAACCTTAGAAAAATAAAAAACATGGTCAAAACATTCTTACCTATGGCACCCCACTGAGCGCCTTCTGGTAAAGCTAAGTCTGGATCTCCTCGGAAATCAACACCTGCATATGCATACTCATCGATGGCGACAACCTGTCGCCTGAACCAAGTGAAGAATGTAGTTGAGAACACAATGGTCGATTGTCCTACATGCCTACCCATTAGTTCTACCCATCTTTGTATCCTCAGATATCTAGGGTTAGACACACCTAGTGTCACATGCTGAGGCTGCATCAGTGGAATCCACTCTAAGGAAAATGAAATGAGGATAGAACCATAACTGAAGTTCTTCTTCCTTCCTCCCTTTGCTTTGTTTAGTTTTTCCTTTATTTTGGAAATTACAACTTCAGACCAGTTGAAGACTGTTGGATCCATGCACTCTAGCGCATACTGCATATATGATCTATTCGCTACATGTAGTGTAACGGTGCCGGCAAGTTTTGCGATCATGAAAAGAATGGTTCTCAAAGGAAAATCTTGAGCGTCCCGGATGTTTATCTTCCCATCTTTGCTTGGCTCTGCCCCCGGATAGCAATACTGCAAAACATAATCTCTCACAGTCTCTCCTCCAAGAGTAGACCCTGAGAGGGAAATAGGCAAGCCTCTCCTCGACAAACCTATGATAAAATATACATCCTCTACTGTAATAGGAACCACTTTGTTCCTAATGTGAAATTCCTCAATAGCCGGATCCCATGTTCGAACTAGGAACTCCAAGAGTTCTATCTGTTGCCTCATCCACGATAAGCAGAAGTACTTTAAAAACCCATAATATCTTAAGGATCTTACTGTACCCGGATCATTTAGGGAAACCATATTATTTTCTTCATGCACTCTTTCTCTCCATGTAATCATCATTATAGCCCGATGAAATCCTGAAACATAACCATAAGATTCATTAGAATCCTTTTAATGCAAAAAATTAGAAAATTTTTGGGCATAGTGCAAGAATAAAAAATGGAGATTGCACCCAAAGCAGTCTTGAACAAGGGACAATGCATTGCATATGCAGCGAGACTTCATTTTAGGTGCTCCACAACACACTTTTTGATGCTCAAGGGTGCGTTTCCCTCTTTGGAAGAAAAATTTACCCTAAGGGGCTCAAAAACCTTAAAATTTGCAATGAAAGGAAATGAATTGATTACTGAAAGAAAGAGAGGGTTAATGGCACTAACCTGGATCAAACGGCGATGAAAACTGTCCACAAAATCGATCACAACTAGCAGCTGAAGTTCGTGGGCAAAAAAAGGTTCAGAGCTCCAAAATGCAAATGGTAACTATTGAATGGTAAAAATGAATAGTAAAACTATTTTTATTTAGTCATTTAATTGTTTGCAACAAATATTTATTGCTGTGACTATGGTTTTATTATATTTTTATCATGAAACATGTATTTTTAATCCATTTGATGTTTTTCTGAACAGGCTTTACAACTGATGAACAGATTAGTCGTGCAGATTTATTTCAAGAATTATTTGACCATAAAGCATATTTTTATCCTTATTTTCCGAGCTTTGTTAAAAACGAAAAAGGACTTGAAGTGCACTTTTATCCCTTTTTCTAGCTTCTATAACAGCGAAAAAGGAACCCTTGGAGTCTTCTTTTAGCTCTTTTCAAACTCCGATAATGTGAAAATATTGCCGAGCACTTGTCTTTTTAGAGCTCGTAAAAGTAAATGAATTGATATCTACTCAGTATAAGTTTAACCCTTTTCCAGACTGAGATAGATTATTTACAAAAAAGGAATACCTTAGTCAAACATGACTAAAGAGGTTCTCTCAGATATTATTTTGCACTTTTTCGGATATAAGCGACAAATTTACGAAAAAGTACTTATGGAGTTTTCTTTCGTCCTCTTTTTTAAACTCTCTAAATATGAAAAGGACCGGGTTGTCACTGTCATTAGGCTCATTAAAACAAAAAATAGTGAAGGGCTTGTCGATCATGGCAAGAATCGAGTTTCATTCATCGCTACACTCGTTAAATTATTAAATAGCGATGCATTGTTCGCCCGAAGGGTTGAATTATAGATCAAGCATATGTTATCCTCCTCAAGCTTATTAAAAAATAAAGAGGTACTGGTTGAAAAATGACCGGGGAAAATTTGGGAAAGTGAACAAAATTTTTTATGGTAGTAGGTCGCTCTTGAACATAACACTTCACTCCATCACCGTGACAATTTGGGTTGGGTAATATTCTTGAAGGTTCATTCATACCTATGGTTCATCATACTTTCACTTCAGTTTTGGGTCAGTGCTGCCAACTCATCTCAGTGTCGCTAATATGTTCAAGAGAAGTCATCCAATGAATACTCATCCTTATGCAATACTCATAAACCTTCATTCTCATGACATTCATCCCTGAACATTGCTATATCAAGTCATACCTTTGTCTCCGAAATCAGTAACTCCCGTTTCGCAATAAAGTGACTTCTTGTCGACGACAAATCATTTTCCAGGAAGTTCACTTAGAAACATCATATTCCAATACCATGAGGCTTGTTACAACATCGACAAGATCCTCGCTTCCAGACTTTTGACTGAAATATTTTGTTTGGCATTCGAAATAAAATCATCTATTCATGCCTTACGAAATGTACTACAGTACCTTGAGGGCCATTGACATCAATGGTGGTTCTCTCACATTTGTTAACATCTCACATCATTGGCTGGTAATCAAACAATGTCTTACCATGTTCGACTACAAATCATATATTTGCATGGCTAGACTTGTACCCGAATGATCGAGTGAACGAGATAAGAAGACCCTGTTGGCAATATGATGCTGAGTGTTGTCCTTGATGGCAACCCACTTGATGTAGTTATGCTTGATAGAATATGTCTTGATAAACCTGTTAAATGATGAAAATCTGATATAGCTACAGTGAGTACAAAAGGTAATGAAGAAAGGAATTCAGTATGTGCTAGAACTATGATGAAAAGAGTATGTCTCAAGGCATACGCCGATTTTTCTAGGATAAGTCGCGTATGCACGCGGAAAACAACGTGCCAAGTCACGTATGGGCAAAAGCGCTCATAAAGTGCAAAACCAGGGGTAACCACCATGGTATTGACCCATTGTATTGAGTAATGATTTGTCTATGTGACCCCGTCCAGGAATACCATCGGAAGTAATGTGGTTTTGGCTCATGGTATTGAAAAAAGGGTAAACCTATATAAGGAGAAGAAATTCATTGTGCAGCAGTAAGGAGAGAGCAAGTGTCGTTTAATGAACATTTACCTGGCATTCGTATGATGGAACTTTGCTCTTAATTGATAGATCTGATTCTATAATGTATCTATGAAGGTTCAAGATCTCTAGATCTTGAAATGGAAAAACCCTTGGATGATCTGAAAAGAAGTGATGAAGATCTGGCGCAAATCTGTTAAAAGAAGTTGAAGAAATCTGGGTAAGTTCATAGATCTTGTCTGTTCTGCAAAATTTATCTTTTATAGATCTATACGCAGGTTCGCTTCACTGAAGGCGCGTATATACGCGGATCTATTTCGACAAAGGAGCGTATGACCTGTTAGGGTTTTCTTGGAAAGTGGCATGAATGAATACGCGGGTTGTCTTCAGTAAAGGCGCGTATATACGCGGATCTATCTAAAGAAAAGCGCATATCATATCTGAATTGATGATTGCTCAAAGTTGAATGTGTCTCTGAATGTCTGTTATGAAGTCTGGGTTAACTCTGATATTCTGGTTTCAGTGGGTTCACTGTTCTGTTTGTAGCATTGGGCAAAGTATGTTTGTTGAGGAGTGAAGGGTTGTGTTGGAGCTGTTTGATCCAGTTTGAAAATTGATGAAACGTGGTCTGTAGTGGATCTGAGGGTTGAAGCCTTCAGTCTGATAATAGACGCTCTCTGTCAGCAGAGGCTGGTGCTAATATCAGGGGGTAGTAGCTCCCTTCCAGGTGAGACTGGTAAACGAGAGCAGGGGGTTGAAGCTCCCTTCCAGGTGAGGCTGGTAAACGAGAGAAGGTGGTAGCCTTCTGCAGGTGGGTGCCTGCGTGCTGGTATAAGTCTGCACCAGTACATGATTGTAAGAAGTTTTTCTCTATAATAAAATATTGAAGGCTGAGACAACGGCAGCGGTGGTTTTCTCCCGACTTGGGTTTCCACCTAAAAATCATGGTGTTCATGTTTGATGCTTTTGTGTGATGTTTCATTCTGTTATTACTGCACATGTCTACTGCTATATAAACATCTGATAAATGAATACATGCAAGGATCTAAGTAAAGAATTGTTTGTTTATTAATATCTCTGTGCATACGCGAGTTCAGTAAAGGGTATCCGCGTATATACACGAGTCTGTTTCAGTAAAGTAGCGTATGGGTTACTAAAGATTGAAAAACTAAAAAGATGCTGAGTAAATCCTAAATACTGATTCAACCCCCCCCTCTCAGTATTTTTCCAACAATTGGTATAAGAGGAGGTCCTTCTGAAAAGGCTTAGCCGCTAGAAGGAAGATCAAGCAGGATGAGCAATCACGAGGGAACATCATCTATCAAACCTCCGCTCTTCAACGGAAGCAATTTAATCTTCTGGAAAATAAGGATGAGATCCTATCTTCAGTCTATGGGAGCAGATATATGGGCCATTGTTGAACAAGGATATCAATATCCAGCTGCTACACCAACAGATCCAACTGAAAGAAAGAATTATGAATCAAATGCAAAAGCGGTCAATGCAATAACTGGAAGTCTAACTGAAGCAGAATTTGTCAAATTCATGCAGCTAAATACTTCAAAGGAGATATGGGACAAAATCATCCTAAGCTATGAAGGTGATGCAAAGGTAAAAAGTGCAAAACTTCAATCTCTCAGAATTGAGTATGAAAATCTAAAAATGCATAGTGATGAGAATATTGCTGGTTTCTTTTTAAGTGTTGATGATGTTGTAAACCGTATCAGAAATCTGGGAGAAACAATAACCGAATCCACTTTGGTTGAGAAAATTTTGAGATCACTAACGGCCAAGTTTGAGTCAAAAGTTTCTGCTCTTGAAGAAAAACAGGACCTTCAAAATATTACTATGGTGCAACTTCATGGCATATTGACTGCATACGAAATGAGGAGAGGAGGACTATCTGAAGTCAAAGAAGCCGTTTTTAAAGTTTCTACAAAAGGGAAAGAAGTTCAAAAATCGGAAGGGTCAGGTTATATCTCAGAAGAAGATGAGGCAAACTTTGTGAGAAAACTCCAACTAGGAACCGGAAGATTCAAAGGTAAGCTTCCTTTCAAATGTTTTAATTGTGGAAAATTTGGTCATTATGCTGCAAAATGTCCTTATAAAGAAACATCTGCTAAAGAGAAAGAAGTAGCAAGAAGAAATAAGAACAGGTCTAGCACTAAGAAAAGCTACTATACAAATGAAGACAGTGATGGGTTATCTGACAGTGAGGAAGATTGTGAACAAGATCTTAGACTTCTCATGGCATTTGAAAATAATTCTAGAGACGATAAGGATGCTTTTATGGATGCTCTAGATGACAATGATTTTCTTGATCAAAACAATCAACTCAAAATATGTTTGGAAGAAAGTAAAATAATCATAGAGACTCTGAAAAGGCAGAATGAAGAAGCAAAGAAACATAATGAAAAATTAGAATGTGAAGTAGTAAGTCTAAGAAAAGAACTTGAGAAAGTAAAGACTTTGAATCTTAGATTTGCTAAAGGATCTGAAACCTTAGATGAGATTATCAAGGTTCAACGATCTCCTCTGATTAAGACAGGTCTTGGATATACCGGAGAATCCTCTCAGGCTTTAGCACCAAATTATCTAAAAGCAGCTACAATCGGTTTACTAAATTCAGCCACTCAACGAGGGAATAAAGAATATTCACAGGTAAAGCATGATCTTCACAATACAAGGAACACTAACAGGGATATCTCTCAAAGAAGCAACAATTAACAGGTAAATTCAAATAGAAGATTTCATGATCGCAGAAATTTCTACTTCAATGGACAATGTTTCTCATGTCACAATTTTGGTCATAAAGTTGTTCAATGTGTTGCATATAAAACCATCATGACAAGAGAAGCAAGAAAGAAAAGGATGGATGTTGAACCAAAAAGGAACACCTATAACAGTTTTTCTCCTCTTCAAAACGAAGTTGAATGTGCTTATTGCAATAACTTTGGCCATGAAGAATCTGAATGTAGGAGCAAAGTCCAGCCAAAACAACATTTTCCTTCAAGTTCCAAAGTATGGAAAAAGAAGGAATCACAGGTTGAAAATTGTGGGATAGCGTTATTTGCAGAAGGTGAAGAAAATCAATGGTACATTGATAGTGGGTGCTCAAGACACATGACAGGTGACAAAAGCAAACTTATTTCATATAATGCTCTAGAAAAGGAAAAGAAAGTTACATTTGGAAATGATAATCCTGCTGTAATTAAAGGAAAAGGGTCTGTGTTTCTAAAAGAAAAGGTGAAGGCTAATGATGTCATGTATGTGGATGGATTAAGGCATAACCTGTTAAGTGTAAGTCAAATGTGTGATCAAGGTACAGAAGTTTTCTTCAGTTCAAAAGAATGTGTGGTTCGTGATCTGGATACAGGTAGAACTATTATAAAAGGGAAAAGAACTCCAAGCAACCTATATGTATTGAAGAACTACAAAGATCAATGTTACTTGAGCAAATCTTCAGAAAATTGGCTATGGCATAGAAGGCTGGGGCATCTAAGCTTCTCTCAAATCAACAAAGCAAGCAGACTTCAAGCTGTTCGTGGTCTTCCCAATATTACTCTACCAGAAAGTATCATATGCAAATCCTACCAATTTGGTAAGCAGACCAGAGTACAATTTAATGCCAAAGAAGGATCATCAAGTAGGCCTCTTGAACTTGTTCATACTGACATTTGTGGACCCATGAGGAAAAAGTCACCACGTGGAGAAGAATACTATATCTTATTTATTGATGATTTCTCTAGAATGTGTTGGATCGGGTTGCTTAAACACAAAGATGAAGCATTTGAGAAATTTCAGATCTTCAAAGCACTGGTTGAAAATGAATTAGATCTAAAAATCAAATGTCTTAGATCTGATCGAGGAGGAGAATATACATCAAATGAATTCTTTTAATTTTGTGAACAACATGGCATAAAGAGACAGTTCTCTGTAGCAGGCACTCCACAACAAAATGGCGTAGCAGAAAGAATGAATAGAAAAATTCAACAAATGGCGAGATCTATGCTTGATCATTCTAGAACTCCTGACATGTTCTGGGGAGAAGCAGTACATACAGTAGCAAATATTCTCAACAAGGCACATGTTCGGGTAAATAGTGACAAAACTCCATATGAACTCTGGTATGGTAATTCTCCCTCTGTAAAGCATTTTAGAATTTTTGGAAGTAAATGCTTTATCAAAAATAATGATGAAAAGCTTGGCAATTTTGAACCTAGATCAGATGAAGGGATACTTCTTGGTTACTCATCTACAAGCAGAGCTTACAAATGTTACAATAAAAGGCTTCGAAAGATTGTTGAATGTATTGATGTTGTCTTTGATGAGTCTCCTACAGCTCCTAAAGAAGAAAAACAAGCAACAGAAGAAGATGATGGTGATTTTTGTCCTTCTACATCAAATGGAAATGATATAGACAGTGGATCCAATGAAGAACCTGAAGATGATTTATCAGAAAAAGATCCATCCAGATATGTTCAAAAGAATCATCCTGAATCTCAAATTTTGGGAAACAAGGAATCAGGTGTACAAACAAGGAGGACTCTTGTGGGATCTTCTAGCTATCTGGCATTCCTATCCACAATTGAACCCCAAAATTTCAATCAAGCTAGCAAAGATGAATGTTGGATTCAAGCCATGAATGAAGAGCTTGATCAAATTGAAAATAATCACACTTGGGAATTGGTACTAAGACCACATGATAAAAATGTCATTGGAACCAAATGGATATTCAAGAACAAGTTAAATGAAAATGGGGATGTTATAAGAAACAAAGCCAGATTGGTTTGCAAAGGGTACACTCAACAAGAAGGTATAGACTTTGAAGAAAATTTTGCTCCTATAGCTAGACTTGAAGCCATAAGAATGTTTCTTGCTTTTTCAAGTTCTCAACAAATCAAAGTCTATCAAATGGATGTCAAATCTGCTTTCCTCAATGGTGATCTTGAAGAAGAAGTTTATATAGAAAAACCAGAGGGATTCATTATGGGAAATGATAAGAATCTTGTTTGTAAACTTAAAAAGGCTCTATATGGTCTCAAACAAGCTCCAAGGGCATGGTACTATCGTCTTGACAAATATCTCCATCAACAAGGATTTTCAAAGGGGTCTGCTGATAGCAACTTATACACAAAAATAGAACATGACAAACTTTTGATTGTGATTGTATATGTTGATGATATTATTTTTGGGAGTAATGAAGAATCCTTGAGTCAAAAATTTGCTTCTGTCATGCAGCAAGAATTTGAGATGTCTTTACTTGGGGAACTAACATTCTTTCTTGGCTTGCAAGTAAATCAAACTATAGATGGCATTTTCCTATCACAAGCAAAATATCTTAAGCAAATTTTGAAGAAGTATGGCATGGAAGGATGCAAGCCTGTAAGTACACCAATGATAACCGGATGCAATCTCAGTTCTCATGATGATTCTCCCATGGTGAATCAACCAGAATACAAATCAATGATAGGAAGTCTACTTTATCTCACCGGGACTAGACCGGACATTATGCATGCTGTTGGGATTGTTGGACGATTCCAAGCTAATCCAAAAGAGTCTCATCTTCAGGCTGTCAAAAGAATATTCAAATATCTGCAAGGAACTCAAGACTTTGGACTATGGTATCCAAAGAATGTTGATCTTACTCTTCATGCTTACTCTGATGCAGATTGGGATGGAAATATTGATGATCGAAAAAGCCCAAGTGGTGGTGCATTTTATATGGGGCCTCGGCTGGTATCTTGGTTCGGCCAAGCAAAGTTCTATTGCCTTATCTACTGCTGAAGCAGAATATGTGGCTGCCGCATCTTGTTGCACTCAACTCCTTTGGATGATGCAAACCTTGGAAGATTTCCAAATCAAATGTACTTCTCCTATCTCCATTATGTGTGATAATACAAGTGCCATCAGTATCTCAAAGAATCCTGTTATGCATTCAAAGACCAAGCACATCCCCATCAAGTATCACTTATTACGTGAAAAAGTGCTTGAACAAAAGGTGAAGTTGGAGTATGTTCCCTCCAAAGAACAAGCTGCTGATATCTTTACCAAACCTCTGCCCAGGGAAGCATTGGAATATCTCAGACAGAAGTTGGGTGTTGTCTCTGCCTCTCAGAAGATCAGATCTGATTAAATTCAGAAGATTAAAATTGTATACGCGGGTTTCCTGAAACACAGTCGCGTATATATGCGATTTTAATCACATAAATCCGCGTATGTTTGGTTGCTGGCATTTTTTTTTTGGGGTCAACATTATTCAGCTCAGCTGCAGTGCTGTTTGGTATCTCTGATGCTGTTTGGAGTCACTGTTGATTTTTCAGCTCTTATATTCTTATTTTGGGTGAAGATGCCTTGATGATTTGTTGTTGAAAGTGTTCAGGATTCACAAGCAAAGGGGGAGCCTCGGTCATATAGAAAAGATGCCTAGATGCACACTTTCAGGGGGAGCATTGGCCTTGCTGAGTATAATTCATTGTTGGCATTATGATTGTTCTGTAATATGATCTCTCTTGAGGTCTTTCTGGTATTGGTCATGAAAAATCATATTTGTAATTTGATGAAAAGGTCATGATGAGACCCATGATGTAAAATTGTAATATTTAGTCATGTAAGGACTTGTTCAATTTGTAAACCCACTTGGTTGGGTATTTGAGTCCCATATGTAAATCCGCTTGATTGGATATTTGATGTAAGGATGAGTCATTGGTAATAGGAAGGTCATAGAGTCATGTACTTCATTGAAAAATATGTTTGAAGATTCAGCATGAACTCAGGGGGAGCATGGTCACTTCAGTGTACATCAGATCTGCAAGCGCTTCCTTCTACAAGAGGAGAAAAACCTTGTGTTGGTTTTGGTCCGCCCTTTGCCCTTGATGTCAAAGGGGGAGAATGACATGGTGTTTGAATAAAGGGAAAGAATGGTGTCAAAGAATGGGGAGAGTGACATGGAGTCATTGTATTCTTAATGTATCTATCTGTTGTGATGATCAAACACCATCGTGGTTGCCATCAAGTCCAAAGGGGGAGATTGTTGGCAATTTGATGCTGAGTGTTGTCCTTGATGGCAACCCACTTGATGAAGTTATGCTTGATAGAATATGTCTTGATAAACCTGTTAAATGATGTAAATCTGATATAGCTACAGTGAGTACAAAAGGTAATGAAGAAAGGAATTCAGTATGTGCTAGATCTATGATGAAAAGAGTATGTCTCAAGGCATACGCGGATTTTTCTAGGATAAGTTGCGTATGCACGCGGAAAACAACGTGCCAAGTCGCGTATGGGAAAAAACGCTCATAAAGTGCAAAACCAGGGGTAACCACCATGGTATTGACCCATTGTATTGAGTAATGATTCGTCTATGTGACCCCGTCCAGGAATACCATCGGAAGTAATGTGGTTTTGGCTCATGGTATTGAAAAAGGGTAAACCTATATAAAGAAAAGAAATTCATTGTGCAGAGTCTGAGGTGAGAGTGCAAGTGTCTGGGCTTTAATGAATACTTCACTCTGAAGTATATCTGCATGATGGAACTTTGCTCTTAATTGATAGATCTGATTCTATAATGTATCTATGAAGGTTCAAGATCTCTAGATCTTGAAATGGAAAAACCCTTGGATGATCTAAAAATAAGTGATGAAGATCTGGCGCAAATCTGTTAAAAGAAGTTGAAGAAATCTGGGTAAGTTCATAGATCTTGTCTGTTCTACAAAATTTATATTTTATAGATCTATACGCAGGTTCGCTTCACTGAAGGCGCGTATATACGCGGATCTATTTCGACAAAGGAGCGTATGACCTGTTAGGGTTTTCTTGGAAAGTGGCATGAATGAATACGCGGGTTGTCTTCAGTAAAGGCACGTATATACGTGGATCGATCTAAAGAAAAGCGCGTATCATATCTGAACTGATGATTGCTCAAAGTTGAATGTGTCTCTGAATGTCTGTTCTGAAGTCTGGGTTAACTCTGATATTCTGGTTTCAGTCGGTTCACTGTTCTGTTTGTAGCATTGGGCAAAGTATGTTTGTTGAGGAGTGAAGGGTTGAGTTGGAGCTGTTTGATCCAGTTTGAAAATTGATGAAACTTGGTCTACAGTGGATCTGAGGGTTGAAGCCTTCAGTCTGAGAATAGAAGCTCTCTGTCAGCAGAGGCTGGTGCTAATATCAGGGGGTAGTAGCTCCCTTCCAGGTGAGACTGGTAAACGAGAGCAGGGAGTTGAAGCTCCCTTCCAGGTGAGGCTGGTAAACGAGAGAAGGTGGTAGCCTTCTGCAGGTGGGTGCCTGCGTGCTGGTATAAGTCTGCACCAGTACATGATTGTAAGAAGTTTTTCTCTATAATAAAATATTGAAGGCTGAGAAAACGGCAGCGGTGGTTTTCTCCCGACTTGGGTTTCCACCTAAAAATCATGGTGTTCATGTGTGATGTTTCATTCTGTTATTACTGCACATGTCTACTGCTATATAAACATCTGATAAATGAATACATGCAAGGATATAAGTAAAGAATTGTTTGTTTATTAATATCTCTGTGCATACGCGAGTTCAGTAAAGGGTATCCGCGTATATACGCGAGTCTGTTTCAGTAAAGTAGCGTATGGGTTACTAAAGATTGAAAAACTAAAAAGATGCTGAGTAAACTTCAACACGTATTCACCTCTCTCTCGCATTTTCCAACAGAATCTCGCATCTAGTTTCAACACATTCGTGTCATATTTTCAGGATTGTTGTACAATTACTCTGTACTATGAACTTATATACGTATCATCATCCAAACATGGGCTCATATTCGTAGCATTAGTTGTATTTGGAAACAATCCAATATGTATCGACTATATAGACGACTTTCTAAGCTATGTACATGTTATTAGATAGTTTATGTGATGAGCATGGGAATGCCTTCCCTTAGCAATTTATGATCAAGAGGATATATCATGATGTAATGTATTGTAATATTGATGCAGGTCGCTACCCTGCCTCAGCTCCAGCCCCATCACAGTGTAAAGCATCTCATTCAAAAAATATTGTTATTATTATTCTGACTTCATGCTTTAGGGGGCAATCTATTATAGGTTAATTTGGGCATCATTCCTAATGACCTGGTTAAATTGGACATCATCCCCAGGACCAAAGAATAGGGTCTATCATCCCCTATCATTTCAGTTGCTACATGCCCTAAGACAAAGAATAAAGACAAATCATCCATGAATTCCATTGCAAGGTTTCCAAGATTTGAAGTATATGTTATATCACCTATGAGCTCACCAATGCAGTCTCTCAAGGGGCTAAGTGCATTGCATATGTAGGAAAATCAACTCAAGGGTGATCTGCAAAGCACTTCCTGACACTCAAGGGTGCGTTGGTCAATTGGGAGCGAAATTCTCATTGTTCCAGAATCTCCACTTGGCCAGTGCCTTCTAGACGAGTGCATATGTGTCAAAATTCGAATCCATGTGTCCATTTGATACCTCTGATATTGGGAAAATGTCTTGCCTATTATTAGAAAGTCATTGATTGTGAAACTACCTTCAACTCATCTATAAATTGAGCACAGATCCTAATGCTTGAGAAGGAAGAAATTGACCTGAGAAATGCCGGTGGAATTTTAATTGAGGATTTGATTTGAGTGATATGCTGTTGGAGAGATGTTCATTTTGATGAGGCTAGGATGATGCTGGAGATGGTGACATCAAATCAATCGCTGGTTGTAACCTCCCCTTCTATCCATTAATAAATATTTCTGCTTACTTTCCCACATATGTATCTGTATAAGCTTATATATTTCATATTCTGAATTCTTATCTGATGTGTATGGTTCATGTTTCATTGATTTAATTGAATAACTTGAATAGGCATCTGTATATTGCAATCTCTATTTTGTTTAGTGTTCATTCTTGCACGAAATATTTTGGTGATCTAGCTTGGATTTGAAGCTACAGCAAGAGCGAAAAAAGGAGAATAGGAAGCACTTGGACCACAAGTAGGTTTATTGATCTATTTTGTGTGTCTATTTACTGTTAGGAAAAGTATTTGCAAAGTCTTTAATCTGTTGTTATAAATGCATAACACTACATTTAGGGAAGAATGTTTTATCTGTAATTCATAATTCCGCATAATAAGAGCTTATTATCTTTCCTGGCTTCCCTATGATACCCCATACTTAGACTTCCTTTCCTTCCGAAAAAAATTTCAAGAAAAGTTCTTGAAAATTAAAAGATATCATCCCTAAAGATTGTAACCATTATACTCCTAGTACAACATCAACACCTCCAATTGGAATGAAAAGCATTGGACTATTCAATACATATTCCCCCATGGTTAGCTTGATATTATTACATTTTCCAGAGAAATTTATAGTTCCTCCATTTGCAACCATCACTTGACATTCTGGTGCTGGGTATAGGAAACAATTCAATTCCTTGGATACCTTGCAATGAATAAAATTATGGATACTACCCGAATCAATCAACACTATTACTATTTTCTTCTTGATATGTCCTTTTATATTGAGAGTTTGAGGAGTGGTAATACCTGTCAATGCATTACATGATATGGCCAGACTCATTTCTTCTTCTTCTAGCGTTGGTTCCTGGTGTATATCCTCTTCTTTTGAAGTTTCTTGTTCATTTTCTTCCTCGTCTTCACAATCTATGTAAAATAATTTTTTCTCAGCACACTTATGACCTTTAGTGTATTTTCTATCACAACTATAGCAAAGCCCTTTTGCTCTTTTTTATTCCAATTGTTGTGGTGTCAACCTTGTAGGTTGTAGAAGTATAGGAGTAGCAACACTTCCATATTTATAGATGTGAGTGGTAGGATTCCTTGTCACCATAATTTTACATTCAATTTTTCTTGCCAATCTGAATGCCTTCTCCAATGAATCAAGTTCCTAAACACGAAATTCATGTTGGATGTTATCCTTTAAAGTCCCTATGAAGACATCAATCCCGTGTTCCTCTGGAATATCAGTTACCCTTATATTCAATTTTTGGAAGTCCTCAATGTGCTCCACCACTGAACCCTTTTGTTTGAGATTTATCAATTGGCTAAAGAAGGTGTTGCTCTTTGTGTCCTCATAATGTGCTATCATTTCCTCCGCAAAAATTGACCAAATGACAATTTTTTTCGGGAGCAAAGCCATCGATATCATACAAATGTATTTTTTTCTAAATGTAAAGTTTCAATGCATACCTTTTGTGTGTTTTGCACATTATTGAGATCAAAATATTGCCCCATCTGTAGTATCCATGTTACGGGATCCTTGCCATCAAACTTCCTCATATCCATATTTGGAATATGGTGGTTCTTCTATCCAACATTAGAATTTATAAAATCATGATTAAAATTTATTTTGTTCTCATCATGAGTTTCCTCTACTATCTTTTCGCCATTAGGAAATATTTCTTGTATCATCTTTGTCAAACCTTCGATGTCTTCTTTTAGATCATTCTTCATTTTTTCCATGTTGTCTTTCATGTCATCCATCTTAGCTTCCATGCCAGCTTCCATGCTGTTGGGCCGCTAGTTTGTCATTATTATTATCACATTTTAACACTTATTTCATCCATTCCTACCATTCTTTATCACGTCATTTATCATGGTTTATCATATAATTCCATTTTATAATTATTTATGCTCTTATGGATAAATATTATTTATTCTCCTTTATTTTTAAGAAATTGATGATTATTATGTATGATTTTATCAATGATGGTTTATTAATAATTTTGTTGTAACATCACTCACCATTTTAGCCTCTAATATATTTTCCAGATTGCAGATTTGATCTCGAGCTCATCATTAAATATTCCAACTCAGAAATTCGTTGGAATAAGAAGTGACAGTTTTGTATTGGACATTGTGGGCAAATGGAGAATAATCTGGAAAATCCGAAACATGGGTTTTGTCCAGAATGGACCGAATTAACTCTTCTTAAGAGCAGTTTTCCCAAATTCGGTTCGTATTAAGAGAAACAGAAGGTTATCTGAAGATGATTTTCCCAAATTCGCTATTGCGGCCGTTTTCCAAATTATCTCAGTTGCAATACCAAATTCGACTTGTTCCTGTTGAATGATTGATGGAAAGATATTTCAGATATGATCATGTTGATCAATTAGTTATGAAAAATCCAATTTTGTTATGGGAATCATTTTGTAATCATCTCTGTTGTAACTTCTCTCTTCTCTATGTGTATTTAAATGAAAAACAAGAGATCAAAGGGGGGAATTATGAAGGAGAAGAATGAAAGGGAATATAGATTTATTTATGAGAATAATTATGGACAAAACGTATCTCTGAAAAGACAGAATTATATTGTAATGCTACTCAAGTTTGATTAATAATTGAAGTTTTTGTTTTCATTCACATTATCTGAAGTAGCTTAGCAATGCCTACTGGTTGCTAAGGGCCCGATCCATGGTAGAGTTAACTGCTTCCCTGTGTTATATTTATGATTCTTGTAGCGTGTGATTGATTTGATAATTTCTTGTTACCGTGAGTTCATTTAATTAGCTGTTTATTATTTTCCTATATTGAGATATTATGCATCCTGTTTATGATTTACTTCGTTACCATTTGATCTGAATCTTGTTCATTACAGCGTGAGTTATTTAAGATAGCGCATTTCATTGCTTAAATCATCTGTAAGTGTAGAAATTTGAATAACTGATATTTTATCCACCGAGATTATCCTGATCACACACTATTTTAACTTCATGCACAATACAGAATCTCTTCTACCATTGATCATTAATTGCGGAAATAAAAACAATTGCATGCGCACATTAAAACCATAAACAATCACACATATGAACACAATATTTCATGGGAAAGCTTAAAGCTGAAAACTCCCAACTATCTGTATATTATATGTCATAGAGATCATGTAACAATCATCATACAAAGCTCCTCACAATCTCTCATTACAATCTCCAATTGCTACACACTAATAAATAACTTCGAACCACCTGGCTTGTACTGCGCAATCCTCATTGGCATCTCCAATCACTGGTTGTTGCAAATCATGCAACAGTATAGTCACAACTGATAGTCACACTGCTCTTTCACCTATCTCTTCACTAGTCTCCACTGAAACTGTCCATGCACTGAAGTTAACTGATGTATTCTTTAGTTGATTAATGAGTTTATAATTAGTGAATTAATTAATAATTAATTCACACCACTCTTCACTAGTGTATTAATCAGTTAGACTAAATACAACTAGCTCAACTATGTTTAGATTAGTTAAACTGAACAAAACTCCATTAACTCCTCAATCAACTCCACCAAACTCTGTCACATGAGTTCTAACTGAAGTATCCATGCAATAGCTCCACTTAACCCTTAGGAATAGCGTAATTCCTTCTGTCAGCTCCTGTGCCACATCTGTGCACTTAACTGAAGTGCTCCAAGAGAATAAGATAATGTTTATAGTCCAAATATTATTAAGAGGTAATAATATTCGACATATCTATTTTTAGACTGGCAATCTAAAAATAGATTCCGCCCAGTATGTCTAAAAATATAAGTCCATCTATTTTTTCCGACTTGACCAACCATCCACAAATAGAATCCTACAACTCATAGAACATGATCCATATGTCTAAAAATAGACATAGTCTAAAAATAGACTTTGTGCCAAAAATAGCCTGCGGGCCCACTTAGTGAAGGCGACTTCTTTCCACTAAGCTCATCATCTTGTTGCAATCTCAACAGTAAGAGTTTAATTATTGCTATGAGACTCTCAGAAGTGATATCGTTTCTGTCTTAATTGCTTTGCAGAAATTAGTATAATCTAGATTGAATCAACTAAGTAGGAGTGAGTTATTGTTACTGTGCTCTCGGCTGATGATACCATTCTTTGGATTAATGTAAGATTTGATTTCAATAGCAGATTTCACTTTGATATTCCCTTTAATAATTGCAATTGGAGTTTATTAGATGCTTCCATTTATTTTTGTGTCAAGATCTATACTACAATTTTGAAAAAATTACTCTTTAGATTATAGCTTGCACATATTGTGTACACTCTTGAAACAAAAAGACTTACCTAGGTTGATAATTAATGTGAGGAAATTAGGAGTTTTAAAAGACACCTTTTAGCACCCAACACATGCCATCCATCTTAGCTTCCATGCCATCCATCTTCGCTTCCATGCCTTTCTTCAAACCATCCATCTTCGCTTCCATGCCTTTCTTTAAAACTTCCATTTCATTTTTTGTTGCTCTTTGCGAGAGTGAAATCTGTTGCACTTGCTCTTGTAATTTTGATAGATCATGTTGCAATTCTTCATCTTCATCAGTCATAGTAGAGCCTTCTGAAGGCTTAATGGGTGTTGAATTCTTTCTAGGGGAAATTTTAGAATCCAATATTTATATCTATTCTACAATATGCCCTTGGGATCAATTTAACTTGATTATTCAAACAAGACTTGTGCAATTTGAAAAAAATACACACCTTTTTCTTGCTTTGAGGAGCTCGATATTGAAATTGTATTATCTCTGTGATTGCAGATCTTCAATATCTGAAATTCAGCACTATAGTAGCCCTCTGAATTTTCTTTTGAATGCCACAGGTATGACCTGATTTGGATTCTTCAAGACAAAGTTATGCCCAATGTCCCACAATGACTTAATTATGGAATGGTTCAGTAGAGAAAATTTGTACTGCGTGCCACATATCACTGTTTCCTCCTTCAGCTCTGAAATTGCTATAAAATAAATTGCATTCCATGTACTTACAGTCACTTTTTACAGAATTCCAATCTGATGCTCAGAGGGAGAGCTATGATGATTTTCCCACGGTCACCTCTTTGAGATGAAATTTGGGAGCCTAAAAAAACCCTAAATTCTACAGATCATATCTCTGCAAATATTGCGAACCAAGATCTAAAATTTTTACACGTCATTCCTCGGGATTTCGGCTTCACTCTATAAAAATTTCAGTATCCTAACCTTAGTAGAGAAAAATTTATAGTGAAACTTCCACGATGGCCTGTTTTAGGTAAAATTCAAGAGCCTAAAAAAAGCCTAACTTCCACAGATCATATCTCCGAAACTGTTGTGAACCAAGATCTGAATTTTTACACGACGTTCCTCAGGATTTCGGCTTCACTCTCTAAACTTCCACAATGGCCTGTTTTAGGTAAAATTTAGGAGCCTAAAAAAACCCTAACTTCCACAGATCATATCTCTGAAACTGTTGTGAACCAAGATCTGAAATTTTTACACGACGTTCCTCAGGATTTTGGCTTCACTCTCTAAAAATTTCAACTTTTGAACCTTCTTAGAAAAAAATTTATAGCGAAAATTCCACGATGACCTATTTTGAGCAGCGAAACCATAGAATCCAAAGCTCTGATACCAAATGTTATGAAACCAGTTCCAAAAATAGAAGAAAAGAGAGATCAACACCTTAGAAATCAGCCACTTCGAGGGGGAAACCTCCAATACATTACATAAATGAACAATTCTTGGATGATACAAATGACAAAGCCTCCTTCTATATATAGGACTCCATGGGATCACAATATAATCCTAGCCGACCTAACAATAATAATGTAAGGGCACAATAATAACAATATTGCGGTTACAGAGGTACAACAATAACAATAAGGGGGTTACAATAACAACAATAAGGGACTATACTAGTAATATAGGGAACTAACAAACCCTAACCCCTTTATTTATGTAATAAGCCCAAGGGGACTAGTTAGAGTCATAGTTGGTTATTTGAGTCAATAAAGCCCGTAAGTGTTCATCCACATTAACAATAATTGTAAGTGGTTAACCCACATTATAGAAAAGGGGCCACAATTAGTTATAAACATGCCATAGTAATAAATAAAGTGGTTAACCCGTGTTATCCAAGGGAACACTATTAGTTAGGGTTTTGGATGTCATTAAGCTATAAATAATCTTATAAAGAAGGGAATAATCATCGTGTCATATTGTAATTGAGCTCTACTCTGTTGGAGGTTACCCCCTCGAAGAGGCAAGTGAACATTGTATTCTAATTCTGAATAATAAAATATCTTTGCAGATTGTCTCATTTCATGTGATATCTCTGTGTTTCGGCTATTGTTTCGTATTTTTGGTATTCTGGCTTTTTTGCATGTCAAGTGGATAACAGATAGTTTAAGGATATTTTTGGCTAGTGCTAGTTCCATGCCCTTCCAAAATACTAGATATTCTACTTGATTATTGGACACAATAATTCCCAATCCCCAAGCATATCGAGTTTCAATTTTTTCATCTAGGCGAAGAATAACCCCTTTCGGTCCAGCCGAAATGTGGTTTCTCGTCATTATCCTGCACTAACATGGCTAAGGGTTATAAATACTATGAAATTTTTGCTCCAAACATTTTTCGTCCTCAAACGTGTTTGAGTTGTCTTACTAATGAAACTTCTTCTGCGCGAAACATTCGTCCTCCTCAAACGTCTTCCCTTAATAAATTTTTGGTTCTTATTGTCAATCCATAAAATATATTAGTTTGTTAATAGTTTTCTTTATTCTTCCATAGCTAGAATAAAGATCAAATATGTCTGGACTAGAAGGGGAAGTTGTTTGGTTCTCTCTCATAAGGTCATCACATTAGTTCCTTAATTTTTTTGTTGTTGTTTCAGTTGGGTTCTCTGAATACTTTAAAAGGAAAGTTCATAGCTGGAAGATGGAGCTTGACATTATTCGCAAGGTTGATCTATAGAAGTGTGAGAACTGGTATTTGGCTAGTAAGTTAAATATAATTGTTGTTAATTGTGAATTGCATTATGAAGATTAGACATTGTTGTTCACCAAAGAAAATTCGTAGATAAATTAAGGTTGATGGGTATTTTTATAAAGGCTTCAAAAGAACTTAATTAATTTGCTAAATAGGACCCTCATCCATTCACATCGCTAAAATATTTAGCTTAATAGTTGCCCTGACAATTCTTGAATGTAGAGAAATCCTTTCTTCCTTGAGGTGATCTTGAGTGGCATTTTTTTTTATGTAAGGGACCAAAAGTATCTAGCCTGATTAAGGGAAAAGGCTACAAGGAAATATCTTAAGTTTATCTCTCATATGCGTTCAATTGGAATGAACAAAACTCTTGATAACATTTAATTAGGTTCTAACTCTCCCACACACATCGGATTTAAAAAATTATCTTAACCTAATTCCCAATTATTTGTGGATGGTTAACATAACATAATTTTAAATGTTAGTCATAATTCTATTTGTTAAATGTTATCGAAGTTTGAAATCAAAGTTTTATTTTATTCCCCTTACAATTTTTCTTGTGGACTCACATTAAGACAATTAGGTTAAGATATTGAGTCTTCAATAGGGTTAAAAATACACCGTGATTTAATTAGGGTGAAATTCAAATAATAAATATTTTAACATATTTATATTAAAGTAATATTTAATAATAATAATAATAATAATAATATTATTATTATTTGATAGAAGTGAGTAGAATTTATATTAATTCCTCGCCCAGAATGTGGCCAAAAAACCAGGAAATGCTTACATGTTTTTCCAAAGGTTTCACTTCTACTGATAGATCCAAAATATATCTTACAAAACAAACTAAAAGATGGAAAAACATGCCTTTGGATAAGCGCATCCCATTATTTTTTCTACTACTGTATATTTTGTAAAACTAGATTACTAGAAATTTCACTTTACAAAACAAGTTCATTTAACATTTTGGGAGTTTTCAGACAAAGAGATATTCAAATTAATATCTAAAATTCCTTGTCGCTAGTTCCTTCCATTTTCAATACTTCTCTCCTGGTCGTTAACCTATCTATTGAGTTGTAAGTCCACCAATTGTCGACACAGAGCATCCATTTCATTGTCCTTCCTGGCCAACTTATCCTTCATAGCGTGGACTTCTTACACCACAAATAAAAATTGTGGAGGAATGGTTGTGCATTGTCCATTGGATGTTCAAAATGTTAAATTGGCTCTCTTCAGGAAAAAAAGAGCATCCACTACCCCCATGGCATTACTTATCTCAAATTCCTTATGTTTCGGCATCCTAAGGTTATTGAGAGAATCAATCCACTTTATTTCTAAGAGCTTGAGAAGAGAGTTGAGAAGCCCCTAGATAGATTCGAAAAACCTTGTAAGGAATAACCGGGAAGGGACTCGCAGAGAGAAGGCGCGATAGAAAATATTGACGAACGAGACACACCGTAGGGTTAAAATTATGTAGCTAACCCAACGTGAAAGGAAAAATCATAGAGAGCTGAGGATTCCCCCCTTAAAAACTAATGGTTGTTCCTTATGACATGCGCTCCTCTTTAACCTCGGGTTATACGAAATAATATAAACTCAATTTAAGGTATAATATTCCTTCTTATAGTTTCATTGATAATGGTTTGACCCACCTCTAATTGGCACCCCATGTTTTCTTGGGCATCAACCTCAACATTTTTTTCCCTTAATACATGGAATAAATACTTTTGATGGAAATTTTCAAGTTGTCTGAGTACTCTGTATAGAAAAAAGATTCAGGGGATTGTTACCAGGATTGGATTTCTTGATCAAGTATTGAATTGATAAGAGCGAGTCCCCAATCATAATGATCTTGTTTATGCCTTGATACTTGGTGATCTGGAGTCCACACAAGAGGCCATACATCTCGTCCATATTGTTTGTACTCAAACTAAACCCCAACTATGCCTTATTTCCTATTCTGCACTGGGATACATAAGTATTAGTTAGAAAATGAAAATGTAACCACCCCTCCCACATTTACCAGCTTTCACCAGCCTGTAGAGGTAAACATGAGCTAGGGGATACTATGACATGACTTAACCTCCTAAGTACAGTTAAGGAAGTGGAATCGGAAAACGGAGACTATACTGACCATCCAAAACATCCTACAGGTGTTACAAGACCCACAAAAGCCGAGAAACCATCCTAAGAGTCCAAACCTTGAGCTGGACCCATCCTTCTCTTCCTTAGGCCTCACCCACACCCATAAAAAGGCATCCATGCGGTTGGGAGCCTCCGACCAGATGCACATGCTTGCATCCATGTGGTTGCAACCCAAACTTTCTAGTTAGGAGCATGCGATCTCGAATTCCAAGCCTAAATTTGAGGTTAGCCTCCACACCACTGCCCGTAACTTCCTGTAACTTCTCACATGCATAAATGACAGAAAAACAAAGCTAAACATTTAAACTCGAGTCACAAACGTGACCTAACTAGGCCTAACTATAACAGTTATTTTGTCAAACACATTTAGAACATGTAATCTACATGCCATGAATGCATATATGAACATAGGGGTCTAATACTTATTTTAGAATCATCAAGAAGGCCTAATTCCTTATCATAATAGAATTTTTTTAGGTCATGCATTCATTAACTATTCATCAACAAATCAAACACATCAAGAGACATAGCTATAACTTGTTATGGAACCATGCTTATAACCGACATATAACCATAATAGAACAACCATCAAAACCGCATAATAACAAGTACAAATACTCATGAAATACAAGTGGAAAAGAGCTATTATTAACATATGCAAAAGCAAACCAAGTCAGGGACTTCTATGTACCACCTGACCATAGATTGGGCTGAACCAAATATTTCTTTCAGCCAATCACCCCCGTGCCATATTCCAAGAATGAATGTGGGAATCAAGACAAAAACAAAAAGGATTTCCAAAGATTACACCACCTCCACCCTCAGGCTTTACCGTAATCCAGCCAAAACTGGTCAAGGGACCACTAGGCCCAAAACAAGAACATAAACCAAAAGGCTTTACCGCAATCCCACCAAAACCAATCAAGGGATTCCTAGGCCCAAAACAATCTTGGATTCCTAAGATTTTCTTCACCATTACCTTGAGGATTTTTCTTGTCTCCACCCTCAAGATCTATCGCAATACCGCCAAAAATAGTGATCCAGGTGGCTCCAGAGACACACACAGGACAAAGTGGGTTTATGAAAGCTCAAAAATAAAAGCGTTCAGGTTGCTAATGAACTAGGTTCAAGTTGAAGATATTGTCGCCCTGATCACAACGGTGCGAACGTTTTGTCAAACCGAGCTCGTATGCGAAAGTTAGGAGTAGTTAAATGTTTGGGTTGACTTGGCCCATGTGGCAGCTTAAGGAGGCAACAATTTTGCAGAAACCCAGCCACCGGATTCCAGGAGAAATTGTGGGTCCGTTAATTTGACTCCTTCAGTCAAATTCCAGATTTTTCAAAAAAATATCAAGTTGTTTTCTAAAATAAAAAATAATATTAAAAAAAGGGTAGGGCAAGCCATGACCCCCACCCTACCCAATAGACATAACAAAAAACTCATATAATAGTAGGGGTCAACGACCATGACCTCGCTAGACCCCTCGCCCACATATATGACAACTGTCACATTAATATGAGAGGGGCGTGGGCTTCCAACCCCGCTGCCCCTACCCACTCCACGCTCCACGCCACGTATTAAACAGAGCTGACGAAAGATTGGGGGTGTGCCACCCAATGCGGGCCCTCCACCCCCCTCCCCCCACTTGGTATTAAATTAATATGGCAGGCTTTTAAAAGGGTTTTTCGTTGGGATTTAAAACAGGATCCAACTTATTACGGAGGGGGCAAGGTTTGACCACCTAACCCCCTCGCTTACATAACGGATCCAAACCAATTGATCAACGACGACCTTGGTGAAGTTCGCCCACACTCATATATTTAAACCTGAATTTCATAAGTGTGCCTAGGCAGGCTAAGGCAGAGTGGGAGTGCACACAAATTTCGAGACAAACATTTTTTTAATATATGCGGAACCATGAGCAGGCCCGAAAACAGGGAGTGGAACCATGATTCTTAAATTTTCATGGGGAGGTAAATTTTCTCCATGTCAGAATATATTCAAGTTTACAGTCATTTTTCACTGTTTTTCACAAGGAACAGAATGGAGAGGTCAGATTCTCCTTTTGAGTTTCATATTTCTAGTCTGCCCGTGGAGCAACATCTTTGAGGAATCTATGTGGAGTCTAAAAGATTCTTGTAGCCCCAGATTTTCACTTTGTTAGAATTCAGCAAATTAACAGTCGATTCTACACCTCTCGATGACACGAGTTTAGCGATGCAGTCAGATTTTCCATCTGAGTCTTATATTTTTCAGCCACTTTTCAAAGTGGAGATGCAGGTGTTAGAATTCAGTGAGTGAGCAGTCGATTTCACACCTTTCGACACCACAATTACGTTGGTGATTTCAGATCTAGTAGCGGAGCAACTTAGTCTTCAGTCATCTTGAGTGTGAGCTATATGATGCATTGATTCCATGTAATTCTTTGTCTCTTTGCTACAAGATGCATTGTGTTATACAGATCCCTGTTGATGTTTGATGTGGGATCTTGTTTTGTTCTTGATGTGAGATGTACGTTCTATCATGCATTGTATTATGTTTGAGATCCCTTTGCTACCATGTTGGCAGGATACTCATTTTCACATGTATGTTCGATTGAGATCCCTTTGTTTCCATGTTGGTGGGATACTCATAGTCATTATCTGTGAGTTATTGTCATACTGATAGGAGTCCTTTTTGTGAATGAGAGTTCTTATAGTGGAACATCTCGTGGAGAGGTCCAGCCACTCTTGCGTGAGGGCATTTTCCTTGTACGAAAGAGAAAACACCATCCATGTACATCTTCACTCCTTACAACACTTAATGTAGCGGCCTACACCATCTTGACACCGAGGCCCAGAGACGTAGTCCCTCCTGGACGAACTCCGTTATCAATCTCGTATGTTGCTAATGCTTGTTATGTTCCTCTTCTTCACAACATGCGGATGTTCATTTATGTTAATTAATGCTTTGATTAAATGAAATTCTAACACATTAGTCGAAGTAAAAGGTATTGGTTAAGGGTATCAGGAATTTACCCGGATCAAGTGGTATTGGAGCGGTCTTCTTGCTGATTTGGATTGTCGCGTGAATCATTGGACGTTCGCTGAGTTGAGAAATGGAGGATGTCAAAGACATGTACGAGACCGTGCTCAGGGTGTCCAAGCAAGTGGACATGTTGTACGAAGCTTATGAGGAACAAGCAGTAGACAACGCAAAATTGAAGACACTCCTACAGGGAGAGAAGGAGGAAAAAATCGATTGCAGCTTCAGTTGCAAGCCACGACAGAGGCATTGGAAGAATTGAAACACAACAATGAAAGTCTTCAAGCAGATCATGATGCACTGAAAGCACTCCTACAGGAGGAGAAGGATGAGAAGTAGCGATTGCAACTTCAGCTACAAACTGTGATAGAGGCCTTGGAGGAAGTGAAACGCAATGAAGGCTCAGAGAAGCCCTCTTCACATGTTTCAAAATCGACAGATGAGGTAAACAGTGTTGATTTCTCTTCGGTTTCATCTTCACATGATATCATTTATGTTGAAGTGTGGAGATCCCCATTACAGGAACCGACATGAGACTCCTCACCAAGATGGGGTACAAAGGAGGAGGACTTGGCGTTTGTGGCTAAGGCATAATCCAACCATTGGAGGTTGTGCAGAGACCTCACTATACAGGATTAGGGTACACTAAAGAAGGATGTTCGAAGGACAACAAAGGAAAACAGACATTGTTGAACTTACTAGGAAAGAGGATTGATGGGAACACTTCACCATCATTCCATGGTAGTGCATGTTGCAGTGAAAGACCTGAGGCAAGCTCTCATCACCATGATCGCACTAGAGACTGCCAGGGAAGGTATAAAAATTATCACTATTCCAGAGTGAATTTTGATTATAAGAATGTTGATAATCATGGTCATAAATCATGGCATCAAAAAACGTATCATTTTTGTGGTTTACATAACCATGTGTTTTCTGAGTGTTGGAAAAGAATGACAACACAAAGGAGGATGAGGCGTGGAAAACCTTCTCCACAGTAGGGAAAGAAATTGGTTAAGTAGGTATGGAGGAAGAAGACTCATTGCAGTTATTGCAACCGAAGTGGCCATCAAAGAGCCATGTGTTGGAGACTCCATCCTGAGCAGCGCCTCAAAGAAAAAACGCCCGTGCAGAAACCAGTCGAAGGAGCTGATCAAAAAGTGAATTCCCCATAGGGGAATGGGCCATTCACTTTGCTAAAGAGGGGTTTTCTAGATTTTTTTTGTAGATATGTTAGCTTGTCATTGTCATGTTTGTAAACCATATGTTGCATTTTTAACTATAAAAGTGATGAGGTGTTTGCCATCATTTCGAAATGTGACGATGATGTTTTTGGTCTTGTAATGATAGCTGGGGTGTGATTTCCATTTGATGTAAGCTTTACCACCGAGTACATGTTATAAACTCATGGAAAGTATGGAAATGTTTGGGTCATAGTTGGTCAATTTGAGCATGTAATTTGCAGGAGATTGTACTACAATTTTGCAGAGGGTGTAGGTGTCGGTTCATTGCTTAAGGCTCCGAATAACAAGGTGAAGGAGATGGAAGGGTGACCTTTTTCAGGACACTTGCAGGACACCACAGTTGCAGATTATTGATGATGCTTTTGGAGGACCAAAATCTCCTTATTGGGGAGGATTGATCTAGGTGGCTCCAGAGACACACACAGGACAAAGTGGGCTGATGAAAGCTAAAAAAATAATGTGTTTGAGTTGCTCTCGAACCAGGTTCAAGGTTAATATCTCGACGTCCTGATCACAATGATGTGAACGGTTTGTCAAACCGAGCTCGTATGTGAAAGTTAGGAGTAGTCAAAGTTTTGGGTTGACTTGGCCCATGTGGCAGCTTAAGGAGGCGACAATTTTGCAGAAACTCGACCACCGAATTCCGGCCAACTCCGGCCAGATTCTGGGTGAAATTATGGGTCCCTTAATTTGACTCCTTCAATAAAATTCTGGATGTTTCAAAAAAATATCAAGTTGTTTTATAAAATAAAATAAAAAAATATTAAAAAAAGGGCACGACGGGCCATGACCCCTGCCCTAGCCAACAGACATAACAAAAAAATCATATAATAGTAGGGGCTGACGACCATGACCCTGCCGGACCCCCTGCCCATATATACGGTAACTGTCACATTAATATGGGAGGGGCGCGGGCTGCCAACCCCGCTGCCCCTACCCACTCCACGCTCCACGCCACGCATTAAACGAAGTTGGCAGAAGATTGGGGGAGGGCCGCCCAATGCGGGCTCGACCCCCCCTCCCCCCCCCCCCCCCACCCCCCCACTTGGTATTAAATTGATATGGCGAGATTTTAAAAGGGTTTTTTGTTGGGATTTAAAACAAGATCTGACTTATTACGAAGGGGGCGGGGTTTGACCACCCGACCCCCTCCCTTACATAACAGATCCAAACCAATTCACCAACAACAGACTTGGTGAAGTCCACCCACACTCATATATTTAAACCTAAATTTCATAAGTGCACCCAAGAAGGCCAAGGCAGAGCGGGAGCATGCACGATTTTCAAGACAATTTTTTTTTTAGTACATGCGGAACCATGAGCAGGCCCAGAAACAGGGAGTGGAACCATGATTCTTGAATTTTCCTGGGGAGGTGATTTTTCTCCATGTCGGAATATATAGTCATTTTTCATAGTTTTTCACAAGGAACGCAATGGCGAGGTCGCCTTCGCCTTTTGAGTTTCAGATTTTCAGTCCGCCCATGGAGCAACATCTTTGAGGAATCTAGGGGAAATATAAAAGATTCCTATAGCCCCATATTTTCACTTTGTCAGAATTCAGTAAATTGACAGTCGATCCTACACCTCTCGGTGACATGAGTTTAGAAGTGCAGTCAGATTTTCCATTTGAGTCTTATGTTTTTTGGCCACTTTTCAAAGTGGAGATGTAGGTGTCAACATTCAGTGAGTGAGCAATCGATTTCACACCTTTCAACGCCACAATTGCAATGGTGATTTCAGATCTAGAAACGGAGAAAATCATTCTTCAGACATGTTCATTGTGAGGTATATGATGCGTTGATTTCATGTACTTCTTTGTCTCTTTTCTATGAGATGCACTGTGTTGTACATATCCCTGTTGACGTTTGATGCGTGATCTTGTTTTGTTCTTGATGTAAGATGTACGTTATATCATGGATTGTATTATGTTTGAAATCCCTTTTCTGCCATGTTGGTGGGATATTCATTGTCACATGTATGTTTGATTGAGATCACTTTGTTGCCATGTTGGTGGGATACTCATAGTCATTATGTGTGAGTTATTGTCATACTGATAGGAGTCTTTTTTGTGAATGAGAGTTCCTATAATTGAACATCTCATGGAGAGGTCCAACCACTCCTGCGTGAGGGAATTTTCCTTGTACGACAGAGAAAACACCATCCATGTACATCTTCACTCCTTACAACACTTAATGAAGTGGCCTACACCATATTGACACCGAGGCTTGCAGACGTAGTCCCTCCTAGATGAACTATGTTATCAATCTCGTATGTTGCTAATGCTTGTTATGTTCCTCTTCTTTACAACATGCAAATGTTCATTTATGTTCATTAATGCTTTGATTAAATGAAATTTTGACACATCAGTTGAAGTAAAAGTTCTTGGTTAAGGGTATCAGAAATTTACCCGGATCAACCGGTCAAGGAATTCTTAGGCCCTTGGGAATTTTCTTGGCACCACCTCACCCAGTTCCAAAGAAATTTGGAAATCCAAAGCTCAACTGAATGAAAGAACCCCATCACACCACGAATATCCGAAAATGGAAAGGCAAGGCTAAAACCACTGTCACACCTAGAAAAACCCATTCCCATGACAACAAAAGAACCAAATACATACATGCATGTACGATGCATTCACAAAATAGCTAGGAAATTACACATGCAACCTGTTATGTACAAGTATTCCTGCTAAAGCTGCTTGATCCAAATTTTCCTTGCTTGTTACTTTTCTTTCCTTGTCCTTCCTTTACCTTTCTTTGCTTTCGTTCTTCAATGCTAGAGTGTTCCAAGAATACTCTAAGTGTGCAAGAGTATGAGAGAATAGAGAGAATAGAGAGAGAGTTCCAAAATTTAATCGACAAAAGGTTGTGAACTGATCCTCAAAAGCCTTTTTATTATTGAGGCCTCTATTTTCTCCAATTTCCTCTATTTTTCCTTCAATTTTCCTCTCATGCAATTATGTGACCTTTCATCTCCCATTTCTCGTATTTTCCTTTATTTTCATAAATGGAATACCAATAAATTCCATTTTTCCTTTCAAATGCCTTTTTCAATGCCTTTTCCAATTTATTTAGCCATAATAAACCAAATGAACACCGACTAGGATGTTTTTCCCAACATTCGACTTTGAATACGTGTCCCATGACCTTAGTCTTATTTTTTCCTTTATTAACTTTATTACATGAAATTTTAACCCCAGGTTGTTATATACCCCTCCCCCTTAGGGGAACACCGTCCTCAGTGTTCAATGACACCTATGACCAACAACACCGCTCAAAACCAAAAATACTACCCATGGAGATTTATAACTTAGCTTAAAGCAATATCTACAAGGAAACATTGTTGAAAAGCAAAACCAACATGACAAACATGACAACCATACAACTTACTGAAGCTTTATAACACAACTCATTGTGGTATTTACAATAACAACCATACATAAATATATACATATACCAAAAATCCTTTTCCTTAATCATAAAATAATGACGGATACATATCCCACTTATGATCAACCATATCCCATGTCGCTTCTTCGGGCCTAAAGTTTTTCCACTGCACTTTAACTTGCCCGATTGCTCAGTTTCAGAGCATGAACTATTTTTGCTGCAATATGCACTGAGGTTTTGACTATAATTCTCCTTCTAGCTCCACCTATAATACAAACTAGTCAATCACATGATCAACGTCATTTACATATATTTTAAGCAATGAAACATGGAAAACAACATGGAATTCCACTGTCAGCGACAATGCAAGTCTATAGGCCACTGGCCCAATCCTCTCAAGAATCTCAAAAGGCCCGCAATACTGAGGTGCCAACTTAACACACGATCCAATCCTCAAGGAGCTCTTCTTGGGATTGATGTGCAAGTACACATGTTGCCAAAATTGAAACTCCTTAAATCCACTGTGCTGATCTGCATAACACTTCTGCCTATCTTATTCTACCTTTAGATTATTCTTGATAACCTACATTTCCTATTCTATCTCTACCAACATATCTGGTCCAATCAATACCATGTTCACTAGATCACTCCAGCTGATAGGAGTATTGTAACTCCGCCCATAAATTTCCTCAAACAGACTCATCCTTAGTGACTCCTGATACCCATTATTGTAAGTGAACTCAACCAGTGGAAGATACTCCTCCCACCTTTTTTGTTGATGCATGACATACATTCTCAACATTTCCTCCAGAATCTAGTTGACCCTCTTTGTTTATCCATTTGTATGCAGATTATAAGTTGTACTGAAGGCCAACTCTGTACCCAAACCTGCAAATAAATCCTTCCAAAACCTGGAAGTGAAATTGGCATATCTGTCAGATACAATCTTCTTAGGAATACCATATAATATCACTATCTCCCTGATGAAGACCCAAGCTACCTCACTAGCTGAATAACTAGACTTAACCGTTATGAAGTGAGATACCTTTGTCAAATTGTCAACCAAAACCATAATGGAATCATGTTGTCTAGATGTTCTCGTTAAACCTGTGATCAAATCCATGTAAATAGCGTCCCATTTTGATTCCAGAATCAGAATCGGTTGTAGTAAACCACCTGGATGCTTACACTCTTCTTTTACTTAGTGAAAATCAAAACACCTGACGATGAAATTAGCTACCTCTTTATTTATATTCGACTAGTAGTAGAAATTCTTAACCACTACCAATTTCTTCTGATATCTTGGATGACCAGAATATCGTTGGACATGAAATTTCCACAAGATAAGCTTCTTGAGATCACTTTTGTCCGACACATATATAATGTCCCTAAATCTCACCAGATGATTTGTCGTCAAATGATAATCCACATCTTATTCACCTATACCCTGCTAATATAACTTGTGCCTAAGCTCCTTGTACCTGTTATCCTGATGGCCTTCCTATTAAACCTGATCCTATAAATCTATCCCATATGAAATCATAGCCACTATGTGATTCACTTGCACTCTTCTGCTAAGATCATCTACAACCCTGTTCTCCTTAATCTTCAATGTAAATGATCTCAAAGTCAAACTCACTGAGCATGGCCAACCATCTAGATTTCCTGACATTCATATTAGGTTGGTCAAACAAATATCTCAACCCATTGTGGTCACTCATTATAACAAACCTCCTGCCAAGTAAATAATGCCTCCACATGTTAAATGCACGAGAAATCACTACCAACTCAATATCATGTGTCACATAGTTCTCATCATGCTCATTAAGTTTCCTTGATTCGTAACATACCCTCCTGCATCAACACTCCATCAAGTCCCCTCTTGCAAGCATATGTACACAATGTGAACTATTTATCTGGATTTTCAATCTTTGGAACTGGAGAATTTGTAAGCAACTGCTTCAACTGCTCAAAACTGGCTGCACATTCCTCTTTCCATTCAAATTTATTTACTTTCCTCTACAATGATGTAATAGGATAGGTAATCCATGAAAATTTATTGATGAACCTCCTATAGTAGCCTACTAAGCCCATGAATGATATGACCTCATCCACATTCCTAGGAGCTGCCCATTCCATGATTGCTCTAATATTTTCCGAGTCCACCGCTATTCCTTCCTTGGAAACAACATGTCCCAAGTAATGTACCTTTGTTTGAAAGAAACTAAATTTACTAAGCTTAGCATACAAATTATTCTCTCTTAGAAATCTCAATATCGATGCTAAGTGTTCGACATGATATTCCCCATTCTTATAATATATCAATATATAATCAATGAATAGAATCACAAAATTTTCTAGATAAGGACCAACACACTATTCATCAAACACATGAAAGTAGTTGGAGCATCAGTCAAACCAAAAGGAACCACAACAAACTCATAATTTCCATACATGTTTTGGAAATTAATCGTGTAGATGTAATCTTATTTGATGCGTACCTAACGATATCATGATATCAAATCAATCTTTGAGAACATTGTTGCTCCCTTCAATTTATCAAATAAGTCATCAATCCTCGATCACAAATACCTATTATTGATAGTCACCTTGTTCAACTGCCTGTAATTAATGCACAACCTGAGAGTACCATTTCTTATTCACAAACAACACTATTTCACCCCAAGGCGATACACTTGAACTAATGCATCCCTTGTCAAGAATTTCCTTCAACTGAAACTTCAGTTCCATGAACTCTGGAGTGCTCATCCTATAAGGTGCCTTTGGTGCTGGTGTTGCTCCTACTACCAACTCAATAGAAAATTCCACTTCCCTGTGAGGTAGAAAATCTAAAATCTCTACTGGGAATACATCCCGAAATTGTTGCAAAATCGGATAACTCTTCAATACTTCTGCATCCTCAACATCCTTACCTTTATAACTATAAATATGCCCTGCAAAAAATACACACTTTTTCTCGCGACTGTGCTTTTCCTACATAGCTGTAACCATTCTAACTAATGTCGCCTTCTTCCTACCCTGCAATATTATTTGTTCTCCATTTTCATGCAAGCACTCAATAAAATTTTCATAACAATCCACCTTACTCCTATTAAGATACAACAAATCCATACCCATAAGCATACTATATGATCCCAATGGAAGCAAATTTATATGCGCTGATGTAGGCATACCTTTCAACTCAAATGCACAAGCTCTTACCCAATGATGAAATCTCTTCATAGTACTTGTAGCCAACTGTACCAACCAAGACTCTGCTTCACTTCTTTTCTCAAACCACACTTATCCACGAGGTCAGGGTCAACATAACTATAATTAGATCCAGGATCAATCAAAATAGAAACAACTCAATCAAAATTCTTACCTTCCATCTCAATAATAGATGCTTGGTGATCCACTTTCTTATTATCCAATGCTGCATAGATCTGTGGAATACTCTGTCCAACATCCTCAACTATTTATGCCTCCTGAGCACTGTATATTTGAGGCCTATCTCCCTAATACATTGAAAATTCCTTCTTGAGATGCTCCTTTCCACATATCCAACACTGAAATAGTCTCCTACCATCACCTCTATTCTGCTGCTCTCCAAGCTGCAATCCATGTCCCTTCTATATTGCATTAAACTTCTTATAAGGAACAAAATTCTCTTTCTCACTTGCATCTGAAGGTTTTTCTTGTTTTGGTGGCCATTTACCATTAGTATTTTCATTCCCTTTCCAACCCTTCTTAGATTCAGTCTTACGTTTTGATTTCTCATAAAAATGCTTCAAATTCCCAAATAATTATTCCTGAAGAGTCTCTTGAATTCATGCCAACTCAAATCCTTTGTCCAGATGTCTCAAACATGCTTCACATCTTCCCACTAGATGTTCGATTTCCCTTTGAGACCGAAAATATCTATTTTGGCCTTCTTGTTCTCTATGTAGTTATGCAACTCAAAGAACCTCTTCATCCTAAGTAACCACGCCTCTGCATATTTTGGTTTCTTCAACTCTTCATCAAATGTATGTGGCTTGGATTTGTTGAACTCATCCGATAAGTATCCCTATCAATCCTCCCATAAGGATGATAGTGATGATGAACATGATACATGTATGAACCAGAAATAGAATATAGTCCATTCCCAATACCTCTCTTATCAAGTGTATACAAGAATATTATATCTCTGACCTTGTCATCTTTGTCTGATCTATGCCTACCATGAGACCTGATACCATATGCCCCAATAGTTCCATCCTCCTATCCATAACTAATTCATCGTTGTTCATGTCTCTGCAAGTGTGAAAAACTCTGAACAATAACTGCATTGACCTCTGTTTGTTTCTACTATGCCCTGGCAAGTATTTCTTGTGACTGAATGATTTTTTCATTATCATCCTTGCAACTTCTGATTTCTGCCTTTAAACTTCTCAAAGTGTATGTTATGTTTGGAGAGTACCCCTCTCTTGGCTACTCATATGATCTGTAAGGGGAGTCTCATGAACTGTAATCCACCATTTTTCTAGTCATCTTGGATCCTCTTCTTCCTACAAGTATATCATTTCATATAAACCAAATATAAACATATAAACACACCTCAGTGAAGTTCAGGGGAGTTTATATTGTCTGCAAAATCAGTCTAGATTACAAAGATACATGTATATACATAATCATATCAATATACCGACATCATTTCAATCATAATCCCAGTTACGATGCATGATTTCACAAACTATAACATTTACCAGATACAATGCATGTATAAAAAACACATAGACAACTGACATGCATGCACGACCAACACATTTTTCCGATTCAGTCCAAGTATTGAACCATGCTCTGATGCCAACCTATAACCACCCCTCCCACATTTACCCACTTTCACAGGCCTAACAAGGTAAACATGAGGTGAGGGCTACTATGACATGACTCAGCCTCCTAAGTATAGTTAAGGAAGTGGAATTGATAAACTGAAACTTTATTGACCATCCACAACATCCTACAGGTGCTACAAGACCCACAGAGGTTGAGAAACCATCCTAGGAGGCCAAACCCTGAGCTGAACCCATCCTTCTTTTTTCTGGCCCCTCAACCACACCCATAACTAGGCATCCATGTGGCTGGGAGCCTTCAACCACATGCACAAGATTGCATCCATGCGGTTATAACCCAAATTTTCTAGTTAGGAGCATGCTACACTATATCCTGAGCCTAAATTATAGGTCAGCATCTATACCACTGCCCATAACTTCCTATAACTTCTCAGATGCATAAATGACAGAACAACAAAGCTAAAAATTCAAACTTGAGTTACAAAATTGACCTAACTAGGCCTAACCATGACAATCATTTCGTCAAACACATTGAGAACATGTAATCTATAGGCCAAGAATGAATATTTGAACATAGGGGTCTGGTACTTATCTAAGAATCATCAAGAAGGCCTAATGCCTTCTCATAATAATTGTAATAACATTTGTTAGGTCATGCATTCATTAGCTATTCATTAAAAAATCAAACACATAAAGAGCCATAGCTAAAACATGTTATGGAACCATGCTTATAACCAACATATAACCAAAATGATAACCACAATAGAACAAAAATAAAATCCACATAATAAAACGTACAAATACTCATGAAATACAAGAGGAAAAGAGCTCTTATTAACATATGCAAAAGCCAACCAATTCAGGGACTTCCACATACCACCCAACTAGATATTGGGTTGAACCAAATATTTCTTTCAACGAATCACCCCTCGTGCCATATATACCAAGCATGAATGTGGGACTCAAGACAAAAAAACCAGGGCTTCTGACATATTACACCACTTCCACCCTCAAGATTTATCACAATCCTACTAAAATCGGTCAAGGGATCACTAGGCCCAAAACAAGAACATAAACCGATAGGTTTTACCACAATCCCGCCAAAACCGGTCAAGGGATTCCTAGGCCCAAAAAAATCTCGGATACCTAAGAGTTTCTTCACCAATACCTTGAGGAATTTTCTCGTCTCCACCCTAAGGATTTACCACAATCCTACCAAAACCAGTCAACGGATTCCTAGGCTCTTGGGAATTTTCCTAAGACCACCTCACCCAGTTCCAAAACCATTTGGAAATCCAAAGCTCAATCGAATGAAAGAACCCCATCACACCATGACTATCCAGAAATGGAAAGGAAAGGATAAAACCACTATCACACTTGGAAAAACCCATTCCCATGACAAAAAAATAACCAAATACATACATGCATGTACCATGCATTTACAAACCAGCTAGGAAATTACACATGCAAACTATTACTTGCAAGTATTCCCACTGAAGCTACTTGATCCAAATTTTCCTTGCTTGTTACTTTGCTTTCCTTGTCCTCCCTTTTCCTTCCTTTGCTTTCTTTCTCCAATGCTAGAGTACTCCAAGAATACTCTAAGTGTGAAACAGTATGAGAGAATAAAGATAATAGAGAGAGAGCTCCAAAACTGAACTGGAAAAAGGTTGTGAATTGTTCCTTAGAAGCCTTTTTATTATTGAGGCCTTTATTTTCTCCAATTTCCTCTTTTTTTCCTTCAATTTTCCTCTCATGCAATTTTTTGACCTTTCATCTCCCATTTCTCCTATTTTCCTTTATTTTCATAAATAAAATACCATTTAATGCCACTTTTCCTTTCAAATGCCTTTGTTAATTTCCTTATACATAATAAACCAAATGAACACCCACTAGGATGTTTTTCCCAACATTAAACTTGGAATACATGTCCCATGACGTTTGTATTGTTTTTTCCTTTATTAAATTTATTACATGAAATTTTAACCCAATTTTGTTATAGGAAAGGGGAAACTATTAATCTTATTTTTCCTTAACCTTGATACTTGCTTGTGAATCTTAGTTAATATTTTTTATGTTATTTAGTTAGACATTTTCATCAAACAAATATAAAGAATGAAACAACAACATATGACACATAAATTAGGCTCTCAGCGAGGGAAAAACCCCTCTAAGGGGAAAACCCGAAAACATATCTTCTTCTTAGAATCTAATTCAATTAAGACACAAAGACCCAAACCCTAGACCAAGTCCTTCTCCAAGTACCAAGTCAACTGTCCAACAAGTCTTTTCCTGATTATGCACCAACCAACATCTAATTTCAACTTATACCTACCAGCTTCAATACTATAACTCGTCCTGCTACTTCGACCCTAAAATTTCGGCTTTGTAGCTTCCACAGAAACCATAATACAACTACCTCTTGAGACCTTCCTATACACTACAAGGAAAAGACCCTCTAGATGAGGTTATAAGGAGGCTTTTAGTGTTATAAAATTGGCCAAAATTGTAAAAAAAAACATTTGCTACAACATCCGTTTATGGCTACGGAGGTTTTGGCGGAGCTTTTAACAGAAATTCAACACAACTAAAAAACAAATGGGCGGCCAGAGGTTATTACGGATGTTTTTTTCATCAGTGCACTAATATGGATTTAACGCACTGGTGCGTACATGTAGAAGGTGCCCTGAAGCGGTCGAAGGAGAATGAACCAGGCCGTTAAGGTATAAAACCGCACCAGGTGTAGCGTTGGTGATACAACGCATGGGGCCGTTTTAATTGGTCTTGGGATTTGTGCGGTGCCCATAGGTCGTATCATCGCACTGGTGCATAGACTTATAGAAATGTACCGGTGCACAGTATCACACATATGCACCGAGATTTATAATTGGTATCGGTATTCGGGCGGTGCCCATAGGTCGTATAAATGCACCGGTGCGTAGTATCACACAAATGCATCAAGATTTATAATTGGTATCGGTATTCGTGCGGTGCCCATAGGTCGTACAATGACACCAGTGTGTATAAACACATAAACACAATGGTGCATCGTACCGCACAAACACACCGATATTTTTAATTGGTTTTGGTATTTGTGCGGTGCCCATAGGTCATAGAAATGCATTGGTGTTTTTAATAATACAAACGCACTGGTGTACAGTAACTAACACGCACCGGTTTTCATTTTGTATTTTTTAGAAACATCAACCTGTGACAGTGCAATTATCGTGATTGTTTTAAATTCATTATTTATCAAAAGTCGACACATCTTATAACAATATTCATATTAATTAATTTTTTATTAATGCATTTGAATGTGATGTTTGGATTAATTTGTTATATCATATTGTAATTATTGTGGTTTTTAAAAATTCATTATTCATTAAAAGTCGACACATATATATCTTATAACAATATTCATATGAATTAAATTTTTATTATTACATTTGAGAACGACAATGGAGAACACAATAGCGACAATGGAGAACGCAATAGAATAGATTAAAACATATATATATATATATATATATATATATATAAGACAGTATTTGTCATACAAAATGGGACAGTTATTGGTATCCCTTTGTCTTTCAATTGGGACACTATGTCCATTACATTAAACAAAATGTCTGATTTCACAGACTTATTTCAAAAAATACAACGTACTTGTGATATCCAAACATATTGATCATCATTCTTAATGAATTGTTATGCTAGCACAAATACTTCCATTTGATTGTTTAGGAATGTTTTGTTCACGGTGTTGATTGTTTTCTTCTTCTTCACCTTCTATCTACAAACATAAAAATAAACTGTAATGAGTGTATATACATTGGTGAGAATAATGAAAATTGCAATATTAAATAATATACATAGATGTAAATCGAAAACAAATGATGTACCATTACAAAAATTCACTCATAAACTATACACATTCTTTCAAAACCATGTAGCATGCCATGTTTCAAGATTTCATTTGTTGGCGTAGTTCCATACTTTGTTTCTTGCAAGTTTTATACCCCATAACAAATCATATATTTAATATAAAAGAAATTTTATTTTATTTTTATTTTTTTATTTTTTTCTAATAATTATAGACGGAGCTAAGTAAAACAAGATCGATAGATGCTTACAAATTCCACAATTAAGTTATGATATGCCAACATGTACTCACAACCCATATTTAATCCAATTTCAATCAATTCCTCCGATGGTTCTTCTTTGTATGTTAGCACCTGTTTGAAGACATTCAATAATGATTTTTGTAAAACAACTTAAAAAATACAAAAAATGAAATCTAGTTAAGTTGTTATAAGGAAGTAACAATTACTTACAAACTTAGATATCAACCCTTTTCTTCCTTCTCGTCCTGTTTTATGTGCTAAATGGGTTCCATTTTCTTTTCTTTTCTGCAAGAAAATACTTGAAAATTAATATTTAATGCTAAATTGTTTATTTATTGTACCTAATGATCGAAAAATTCAATGATTACATATTACATTTGAAGCACGTTGTAGTTGAGATGGCTCCTCCTGCGATGAAATTTTTTCCATTTCTTTGACTATCTCCTTGTACACCTTTTTGGACATTCCTTCCGTGATATTTCTGATATCAGCTCATTCATCTTTTGAGATTTTCATAATCTTCTTGAAAATGTAACATGACAATAAACTATTTACTTTTTATATTGATATATGAAAAGTAAATATAACAAATGTGATATTTATAAATAATTATAGACAAACATTTAAAGGAATATGACTTTTTCATTCCTTCTTTTTTGTTGTTGTACGTTTTTGCTATTAAAAGTCTGACATGTCTCATTGACCAATTCTCTGGAAACTCTTCCTACAGTTTAGATAAAATTGGTTCTTGGAATCATTGGATTGGTGTTTGCATTGTTAGTGGAAAGAACGTCTATACATTCATTCTGTTAGATCCCTCAAACTTTTTTAAAATATTTTCCCCCTTTCTTTAACCTCCAGCACCACTCCAGATGAGCTAAGGAGCAATTCATTTTCATTTGCATGTTCTATTTTTTTTCTTTTCTTAGAACAACATTATTTTTCTGAGTTGTTGGTCCCTGTAGAACATTAAACAGATGTGAATTAATAGACTGTTTGATACATGTTATCTAATAATTTTAATTATATTATTAATTAAAATTAAAAAAAGAAACTCATATTGGATCGATAGTATTTTTTTCATTCACCTGATTCATCCTTTTGCAATTTTTCCATCAAGCTTTTACGCTCTTCTAGTCCTAGATCAAAAATAATCTTATTGAGCTTCGTCATTTTGTGGCTCTGCATAATACACATCAAACAATACATATTAGTTAAACTTTCATATAGTTCAAAATTAATATTTTTTGTAAAGAATTTACAAAGAACTTGTCTTTTTTTCTTTTCTTGATGTGTTATCAGTATTTTGGTTACTTGTTCTCTTGTGAGTCATTTATTTATCAATATCAAACCTATACCATATCATTCATTAATATATTTATAAATAAATTGTCAAATTTTCAAGTAAAAAAAATTCTCAAGAAACTGGTGCGCCATTCATGGTGTACGCACCGACGCTGGTGTGTGGGGGTCTTAGAAACGCACCGCACAAGTAGTATAATAGGCCATACGGTGCTCTATGTAACCAAGGAGCACCAGTGTGTTACATGTCAACCATCGCACCGATTAACCATGATAAAATAATAAAAATTGTCGAGTGCTAGTTTTTGTAGCATAAACCGGTGCCATATTTTACATATGGCGCACTTATAAAAAAATTTTGTTTTTAAATTTTTATCACATTACTTTCGTGGTGCGCTTGTGAAATAAAGAGCACCAGTGCACTTGTACAATACATAACACCGATGCGTTAAGTTATGACGGGCGCACCGATGAAAAAAAAACTGTTTTTTTTAAATTCACGCAAGGGCGACATGGATTGGGATCCGACTATGCAAATCGTCCCGTCAGTTGGATGTCTTACATAAATAAACCCTATAAATCTAAATTGAAAAGCCCTAATTCTAAAATCACAGAAAGAGGGAGAAGAAATGGCAGAAACAAAAAGAATGTAAGGTTTTTTTTTTTTGAAAGTGTTTTTTTTTTTTTGCGAAATAGAACGTTTGCGTTGCACCATAATGAAATAGAGCACTGGCTGCATATTTTACAAATGGCGCACTGAGAAAAAATATTTTGTTTTTTTTTTGTTTTTTGTTTTTTAAAATTTTTTTTATCACAATACTTTCACGGTGCGCTGGGATAATAGAGCGCACTGGTGCGCTGAGTTACGCTGGGCACACCGATGAAAATTTTTTTTTTTTTTTTTTTAAAATTTACGCAAGGGTCGACATCGATTGGGATCCGACTATTCAAGTCGTCCCGTGGGTTGGATGTCTTTGGCTTACAATTAGCAATATAAACCCTATAAATATAAATTGAAATCCCTAATTCTGAAATCACAGAAAGAGGGAGAAGAAAGGGCAGAAACAAAAAGAATGTAGGGTTTGTTTCTAAAATGGATTTTTTTTTTTTGCGAAACAACACGTTCACGGTGCGCCATAATGAAATTGCGCACTGGTGCTATATGTTACATATGTCGACTGATAAAAAAATAATTTATTTTTATTTTTATTTTTTATCACTGTACTTTCGCGGTGCGTTGGTATAACGTAGCACACTGGTGCGCTATGTTATGCAGGGTGCACCGATGGAAAAAAAAACTTGTTTTTTTTAGATTCACGCAAGGGCCGACATGGATTGGGATCCGACTATACAAGTCGTCCCATGGGTTGGATGTCTTATGACTATACAAACCCTATATATCTAAATTGAAAAGCCCTAATTCTGAAATTACAGAAAGAGGGAGAAGAAAGGGAAAAAACAAAAAGAATCTAGGGTTTTTGTTTCTAAAAATGGATTTTTTATTTATTTTGTTTATGAAAACTGCAGAAAAAGTTAAAAAAAAAAAATTTGATTTTATTCTTTTACTGCATAAAAAAAGCTGCAAAAAATTAAAAAAAACAATAAATTTTGATTTTTTTTTCTTTTACTGCATAAAAATAACTGTAGAAAAAGTAAAAAAAACAATAAACTTTACTCACATTGTTTGAAATTCTATGCTACAGGGTTTGAATCACCAGAGTTTTGGAATTCTGATTGTTTGAATACTTCTGTTCGAATGTATTTCCCTGCTCTACAATGATCTCGTGCTCTGTTTGCTTCGGCTTCAAGGGGACGACTTTGCTGCTGAGGGGTTTTTTGCTCGGGCCTGAGGTAGACCTTGTTCAGTGGGAGATCTGCGGGATCGATTCTTGCGGTGAAAGAAGATGGCGAGCGGCGGGAAGATAGAGATCGAGAAACTTAATGGTCAGAGTTTTGATTTGTGGAAGCTCAAGATGGAGGATCTGCTGGTGGATAAGGATTAGTGGATCGCGGTAGATCTGGGTACTAAACCAACGACAATGTCATATGAAGACTGGAAGAAGCTGGATCGGAAGGCAAAGAGCACAATACAGTTGTGTGTCTCAGATTCAATATTGTGGAATGTATCTGGGGAAGCTACGACGAATACCTTTTGGGACAAGCTAGGGACTTTGTACCAATGTAAGTCTCTAGTGAATAAATTGTTCCTGTGGGAAAAGCTGTATAACCTGAGGATGAAGGATGGAGACTCGGTGATAGAGCATCTGAACGCCTTTTGTACTGTGGTAAGTCAGTTGTCATCTGTTGATATTAAAATCCCAGATGAAGATAAGTACATCAGTTTTTTGTGTTCTCTACCAGACTCGTGGGACAGTCTGGTTATTGCAATAGGTAGCAATACAACTACCTTGAATTTTGATGACATTGTCTCAGGCTTGCTTTCGGAGAAAATGAGACGAAGAAATATGGAGGGTCAGAATGGAGATGCCTTATCTATACGAGGAAGGTCCTTGAAAAGAAACAAGAATAAGGTTTTGAGTGGGAGATCTAAATCTAGAGGGAGACATAAATCTCCTGGAAAGTTTGTAAAGGTGTGCTGGAAATGTGGAAAGGAAGGGCACTACAAGAAGGACTGCAGATCTAAAGCTCCTGAGAAAGGAAAGGGATCTGATGATGCTCCTTTTGCAGAGGCAAAAACCACCTCAGATGAAGGTGGGGATGTGTATTTGGCTTCTTCTTCAAATAGACATGTAGATCATGAGTCATGGTTGATTGACTCAGGCGCATCCTTTCACTTCACTCCCCATAGGGAGTGGTTCTGCGAGTGTGAGAAATATGATGGCGGTGATGTCTTCTTAGGGGATAATAGGAAGGTGAGAATCTTCGGATGTGGAAAATTTAAGTTGAAGCTGCAAGGTGGAAGGATTAGAACACTTCTTGGTGTTCTGCACACTCCTGCATTGGCCAGAAATCTGATTTCTGTAAGCAAGATGGATGATGCAGGTGTAAAAAAAGTGTTCGAGAAAGATGCCTGTAAGCACCTGTAAGATGGTTCGGGGAGCACTGGTATTAATTCAGAGAGTTCGGATTGGAAATCTGTACAAGCTTCAGGGCAGCACTATTATTGATGGGTGCAACAGTTCTGTGGTTCCATAAAATGGAGCGGAAAGCCTAACAGTCTCTGGAGAAAAGACCATGCTATGGCATCAGAGGCTTGGACATATTGGAGAGAAGGGCCTTCGGATACTGCAAGGAAATGGTATGGTAGAAGGTATGTCTAATATCTCTCTGGATTTTGATTTCTGTGAACATTGTGTATATGGGAAGCCGAATCGGGTGAGTTTTCCTTCTGGTGCTAAGAGGGCGAACAAGATATTAGAGCTTGTGCACAGTGATGTGTTTGAAACTGTGTCGGTTCCATCACTGGGTAAGTCTGTGTACTATGTTTCATTCATAGATGACTTCTCAAGAAATACACGGATATATTTCTTGAGGAAAAAATCTGAAGTCTTTGACAGATTTAAAGAATTTAAGGCTATGGTGGAAAACCAGACAGAGAAGAAGATAAAGGTGCTAAGGACATATAATGGTGGGGAGTTCTGCAAGAAGGAATTTGAAGAGTTATATAAGAAGTGTGGTATAGCACGGCAGAAGACTAATCCATACACACCTTAGCAAAACAGAGTTGCAGAAAGAATGAACATATTGCTGATGGAAAATGCAAGAAGCATGCTCAGTGGTACCGGGTTAGGACAAGAATTTTGGGCAGAGGCAGTGGAGACTGCATGTTACTTGGTTAACAGATCACCTTCATCAGCATTGGAGGATAAGACTCCACATGAGGTATGGACTGGTAAGAAACCCTCTCTTTCACATTTGAGGGTATTTGGATGTGATGCATATGTACATGTTCCAAAGGAGAAAAGGAGCAAGTTGGATAATAAATCTGAAAGGTGCATCTTTATTGGGTATAAGGATGGTTTAAAGGGTTACAAGCTTTGTAACCCGGAAACAAGGAAGGTTGTGTACAACCGAGATGTGGTGTTTAGAGAGGTTAAAGATGTTATTAAACATGAATTCCTACCAAAGGAACTTGAGAAGATAGAGTTTGAGCTAAAGGAGTATGAATTAGACTCTACAACAGAAGAAGACTCAGAAGAGGAAGAGCCACAAACTCTAGCTATGAAAAGATTAGTTCGGGAAAGAAGACAACCAGAAAGGTATAGTCCATCTCCTTTTTGTTCAAATTTTTCTTTAACTATAACTGATGATGATCCTAGAACTGTCAGGGAGGAAGTACATTCAAAGGATGGAAAACACTGGAAGGAGGCCATGGTTGATGAAATGGCATCCTTGCATAAAAATGAGGCATGGGATCTAGTGGAGTTGCCAGTTGGAAGGAAGCCCATCGGGAGCAAATGGGTGTTTAAGAAGAAGATGAATGTAGAAGGCAAGGTGGAGAAATACAAATCTCGGTTGGTAGCAAAAGGTTATTCCCAGGTGCCGGGAATTGATTTTGGTGATATTTTTTCTCCTGTTGCCAAAGTTACTTCTATTAGATTACTTTATATGTTGCTGCTGCATTTGATTTTGTGGTAGAATAGATGGATGTGAAGACAAAATTTCTTCATGGGGATCTAGAAGAGGAGATCTACATGAAAAAACCTAAAGGATTTATGGTGAAGGGGAAGAAAGAACTGGTATGTAGGTTAAAGAAGTCTCTGTATGGGTTAAAACAGTCACTAAGGATGTGGTATCAGAAATTTGATACCTATATACGGGGACTCGACTTCACCAGAAGCAAGGAGGATCACTGTGTTTATTTTAAATTAAATGGTGACCATGTTATTTATTTGTTCTTGTATGTGGATGATATGTTGTTGATTGGAATTGACAAAGAAATTATCCAATGTTTGAAGACCCAACTGTTCTCCAAATTTGACATGAAGGATCTTGGTGCTGCAAACTATATTTTGGGCATGGAAATTAAGAGAGATCGGGCAAAGAGGAAGCTCTAGTTAAACTAGAGGAAGTATGTTGAGACTATATTGCATAGGTTCAATATGCAGGATAGTAAACTAGTGAATGTTCCGATTCCTGTAGGTGTAAAGGTGTCTGCTGAATAGTGTCCCAAGACACAAGAAGAAGAGGAGGATATGTCCCATGTTCCATATGCAAGTGCAGTGGGTAGCCTGATGTATGCAATGGTCTGTACTAGACCAAACATTGCACATGTAGTGGGAGTATTGAGCAGGTTTAGGTCAAACCCAGGAAAGGAGCATTGGACAGCAGTGAAGCGGGTTTTCAGATATTTGCGTGGCACTAGTGATTATGGGTTGTGCTACCAGGGAAGACTAGGATTAGAAAGAGTGTTGGACATTCGTGGTTTTTTTGATGCAGACTGTGCTGGAGATCTGGACCAAAGAAGATCTACAAGTGGGTATGTGTTTAGCCTATTTGGAGGTGCAGTCAGTTGGATAAGTAAAAGATAGTCTGTAGTGGCTCTTTCAACTACAGAGGCAGAATACATGGCAGCCACTCATGCAAGCAAGGAAGCATTTTGGTTGCAGCGATTGTGTTGAAGTATGGGGTTGGTGTAGCAAGCTATAAGGATAGATTGTGATAGCCAAAGTGAAATTTTATTGGCTAAGAACCCTGCTTATCATTCAAAGACAAAGCACATTGATGTTCAATATCACTTTGTGAGATATATGGTTGAGGCTGAAAGGGTGTTGCTGGTAAAGGTGGACATCTTGAAGAATGTTGCAGATGCATTGACGAAGTCTGTGAGCACTTAGAAGTTCTCTTGGTGTATAAAAACAATTGGTGTCACAAATCTGGGCTAAAGACTCAGCTCTCCTATGGCCCCCTACGAAAAGAAAACAAAAAGTGGGAGAATGTTGGTTGTTAGTATGAATCTTAATTGCAAGTGTACGAAAAAGACCACTTTAGCTGTGCATAAAAAACAACCCTAACAGCGAAAATGGCTGCCAATATTTTTAGATCTGCAATTAGTTGATCAAGATAAATGCTTTAAAAATCTAGATCTATGCATCAAAAGACATTAAGCAGTAAATAAAACGAGATTTACTCCAAGCATCCAATAGACAAGAAAAGAATATGTTGAATGAATTTTATATTAAGGGCACCTGGGAGGAAAACATAGAAGGATGTTACCAGTTCTCCTCAATGGGATGGGTTCTTGTAAGTCCTCAACACTTCAGATCTAAAATTCCTCTCTCTTGATGGTGTAGAAAACCCAGACAAAAATGGAACTCAAAGGGAGCTCACAAGCAAAAGGATAGAAAAATATGACAATGATGGTGGATCAAAGTCAGACCAAAAGTATAGATCCAGAGTGATCTTAGGCAACAAAAGGTGGTGAATGAATGGAAAAACCCTTCTATTTATAACAAAATATTGAGTTAGTCTAGATATTGGTGCATAATTAAATATTATTAACCAAATCAAGATCCAACTTTTATGGAATATTTTATTATATTTGTTGGAGGGAAAAGGAATTTGACTTGGGTCAAATCCCTTTATTTTTAAATAATAAATAAATAAATGATTTATTTATCATTTTAAGGATGTGGTTGAGTAATAATTAAATAAATAATGATTTATTTAACTATTTATGAGTGATTTAGTCAAATTTAACAAGGAATATGATTTAAATAAGGTTTAAATAATTATTCCTAGAAAATAATAAGATAAATAATAATTTATCTAATTAATTTTCATGTTTTGGGTTAAATATGACCAGGAATATTAATTAAACTATTGTTTAACTAATTATTCCTTGAGGAAAATCAAACAAATGTGGATTTATTTAATATTTCGTCATGGGGTTTCCTGTTTAGACCATAAACAACTTAATAAAGGTGTTTTACTAAGTTATTTTTCATAGTGAAAGTAATTTTACTTGGGGTAAAATTGGTGTTACATGGTGTACTTAGGTCCATATAATAGTGACAGGTTAGATGACCAAAAAATGGTGTAACATTGGGTATGTGTTATATTCTTTCCATGACTAGTCATGTGCGGGGGGTCACAGTCTCATCTGTACGTTGTGCTGGGCACAACAAGGGGGTGGTAGCCCCCCCTGTCGGGGTCTGGAGCAGCGCCCCGTGAAAAATTTTTTGGGCCTTATTTTCTAGTCGGAGGACCCACCCATGGTTTTGTGCATTGGTTTGCATATGGTTTTGGGGCATGATGGTTTTCGGCCCCTGGTATTTTGTAGATCCGGTCAAGGGAACTACGGTTATGTTCTAATCCAGGGTTAATGGATTGGGGTTTATGTATGCTTTAGCATGTATATATATGTGTTGTAACACTAAAAGGAATATAATGAAAAATCAAGCTGGTCGTCCTGATTTGGGATCCAGGGGAAAATCTCTGTGTATATCTGTTTTAAGTTTTATGCTCTCGCTATTGTTTATTTTCTATTTTAAGATTCTTTTGTAGATAATTTCTGTACAGGGTTAAAACCTACAGTTTCTGTTTTCGCACGATTTTTATGAGGCATTGGTGCACTACAGTAATACAACGCACCCGGCGCATGGTGTCTAGTGTGCCAATGTTTTGTGCGGTTTTTTGGCCATACTTTTTTTCTTTTATTTAACCCTGTTCTGGTGCGCAGGGTCTTATGGACACACTTGTGCGTTTTCGTCATTCTGCACCGAGCGGTTTCTGTTTTCCCGTGATTTTTATGATGCACCGGTACAGACGTTCTGTAAAGCACCAGTGCACTACAGTAATAAAATGCACCGGGCGGGTGTGTACGGAGTGCACGACGTCCAACGTGCCAATGTTTTGTGCGGTTTTTTGTCCGTAATTTTTATTTTATTTAACCCTGTTCCGGGGCGTGGGGTTTATGGGTGCACTAGTGCGTTTTATTAATTCTGCACTGGGTGGTTTCTGTTTTCGCGCGCTTTTTATGAGGCACCAGTGCAGAAGTGTTGTAAAGAACTAGTGTGCTAGAGAAATACAACGCACCAGGCAGGTGTGTATGGAGCGCACAGTGTCTGGTGTGCAAATGTTTTGTGCGGTTTTTTGGCCGTAATTTTTTTTTATTTAACCCTGTTTTGGTGTGTGGGGTTTTAAGGGCGCGCCGATGCGTTTTCTTCATTCCGCACCGGTGGTTTTTGTTTTCGCGCGGTTTTTATGAGGCACCGGTGCGGAAGTGTTGTAAAGGACCAGTGTGCTACAAAAATTCAACGCACTGAGTGGGTGTGTACGGAGAGCACGGTGTCTGGTGTGCCAATGTTTTGTGCACACCGGTGCTTTCTCGTGTTGAACGCATCGGTGCATTTTACGGTGATAAGCACACCAGATGAAATGCATCCGCAAACACCTCCGCCTCCCAACCTCCTCTAGTAACCTCTGCTAGAAATGGATGTCTGGGGTATTTTTATAAGGGGTTTCTCAAAAACATCCACTAGAGGGTCTTTTCCTTGTAGTGATAGAAATACAACTTCTCATAAGGTCAACAAGGTCAAGATAGGGTATTCTTCCTTTAAGCTACATGATCTTGCACTTCATCCTATTGCAACTCAGACCTTCAAAATTTTCCTCCTTTTGCAGCACCCAAAACCCTAAATTTCGCATGTGTGAGAGTGATAGAGTCCAGAAACAGAGAATTTCGAACTTCTTCTTTCTCCTAGACCTTCAATCCTCTTTTATGCTTCTCTATCTTCAGATCAAAGTTATTTCTTGATAGATCGAACTTGTGGAGTGAATGAGTGCTAAATGAGGTTGAGCTGCCTCTTTATATAGCCTTCTCAAGGGGTCGAATTCCATCCTTTAGGTCGGCTTGTAACTGTGAGGGCCGACTTGTACTTTTGGAGTTTCCAGGAATTTATAGACTAAAAAATAATTCTTTTTACAATTAAAATTTTCCTCGAAGGGTCTTATAAACACGATGTTGACTCCTTTGACTCATGGAAATAAATCCTAAGACCTAAAAAACCCTATAAGCACAAAGAAGATGATTTTACCTAAAATACCATCAACAATGAGAATGAAACCCATTCTTTAATAATAATAAATTTTTCTTTTATTTTCTTGTTTGGTACATAGGATACATATTGAAATGAGTAAAACAATTATGAATAGTGAAACTAGTTACATTTCTCAACACCCCCTCTTAACTATGGAGGTATTCATAATTATAATACCAATACAACATCATATCTCAAACTGAAGAGTTATCATAATAAGAGTCAGATTGATAAGCCATACTGTAAGCATCATCATAATGAGAAACACTGTCTCTGCGGCCTAACTAGACAAGCTATTATTTATTCAAGATAATTATGTTAGGATTTGGTTTTATGTGTAATAGTGCACTACTTATACAAGGCACATGCCCCATTCAGACGTCTATAATGTATCTCCTTTAATGACTATTCTTATCTTGGATCTCTAATCCTGAGTCCTCAAAGAATATCGGTCCTCTTCGACCACTCTTCTCTTGGATACTTGTCATATCCTCAAAGAGTGTTAGTAAATTTCCTTTCTTGGATGTTTTATCCTCAAGGAAACCACATATGCTTATCCTATCCTCCATTATTCTCTCTTCATCACCTAAAGAAGAGAACACACATGTGATTTCAAACATCACTCCCTCCCAACTAGAGAGGGCATCCCTATTATATTTTTGACTAGAGAATAGATCCCTACTCTTGTTCAAGGAGACTCCTTTTAGTCCCTCTCAAACCTAGAGGAGATTGTAGACTTCCTTTCTATTTGGGAAGTCAACATCACAAGCCTTATAACTTGTCTTTATAAGAGTACCAACTACTTGATGTTCATATTTGCATGGATCCCTCTCTCCTTCACATCTCAATATTTCTTCCTTTCATGGTAGCATGGATCCATCTTAAATATTCAATATTGTGATAGGGTCTAGGTCATTCCTCTTGCTCATCACTTCCATATTCATCATCACAGATGAAGGCATTGGATTTAGCCTTCCCAAAACTTCAAGCTGATCATAGCTTCTACTTTCAAGTGATGTTCCTTTAACCTTCAGGTTAACTTGTTGCACTACTACCTTTTAATCCCAAGATGTACACATCTTGACTTATGGTTAACATGTACCAAATATTGAGCTTCTCTCAATATTATACATCCCTATAGCTGAACTTGCCTCAACTTCCAATGTATATTCCTGCAACATTATTTCAGGTAACAAAATAATATGTTAACCAAATAACCAACAATAAAGAACACCATACTTACCTCATCATGAAGACCTTCTCGTTTCATCCACTTCCTCATCAAACATCTCCACATGTATCTTCCTTCATGCATCAGAGTGCCCAAGGATCGAACTTGATTACCAAGTTACAAATTTTCTTCCAGAGACTATACACGATGTTAATCATTATTTACATATTCTAGAGAAAGTATTAATATTTTATAGATTCTTAAGTAGGTCAACTTCATCACATAATCATACTAAGCATGTTGCAATATTTTATTCAAATGAATATCATCCAAGATTTTATTTCATTGTGCATTCCTATGCTTATTATCCCATCATCTAGTTATATATATCTCAGAAAGAGCCTGCAACCTAACCCATTGTATTCCTTCATCCCTTTACCAGTATTACATCCACATTACATGGAATATATACTTTGTCATAGTCCTACTCCCAAAAACCTTCCATAATGATGGTTCTCTTAGGAATATAATGATCCATGAAAATAAGATTATTGCCTCTAACATAATGTTAGATAATGCCTGGATGAATAATATGAAAAATGGTCTATATATCTATCTTTAAAGATTATATGACTTCTACAAAGAAACTTAACCAAGTAGACTCTACTTATGCTGCTACCACATGGTTCTATCTATGATGCTATACAAAATCAAGTAAACAACAAAAATGCATTCACTCCTAAATAAAATACCAATTCTATTATGAACCAAGCAAGATGATATTTCTAATAGTAAATATCCTTTACTTCTTCCTTCTTCGGTTTCTTCTCAAGCTCTCCCATTTCCTCGGCTACATGAGCTTCAATCCTTTCCTTTCTCTTGTTTTTCTATTGGTTTGGAAAATCCCTCTTATAGTGTGTTGATCAACGGTTGTCATTGATGTCAACCCAAGCAGCACCAGGGGATACCCCAATTTTGCATGGGAATTTTAACCTGCAAAATTACTATATTATGGGTCAAGAATGCTTTTGCTGGTTTCTACTTATCGAAATGTTTTTTTTGATATATGTCACGCCACGTAATTCTTCACGGTTTGAGAGATATTCATGTTTGAAGTTTGTAACCCCAGTTAGTGGGCTAAAACCCCATGGGGTTGTGGCATGGGTCATTGAAAATTCAATAATTAATAATTTTTAAGCTTTTAAAATCCCTCCCACGTTCACTTGTTGAAGCCCCTCTCAACCTAAGCATTTATATAAATTGTGATCCTCATATCTTCCTTTTGTAGGGATTTCGCTACTCGAAACAGGTCACCGTAGAATTTTCGCTAACTGTTTTTCTACGTAGGTTCAGAAGATTAAATCTTTATGAGGTGAAGCTGAAATCCCGAGGAAGCTCCTATAAAAATTTCAGATCAAGGTGCGCAATATTTTTGGATTTATGATCTGTGGAAGTCAGTGTTTTTGCAGGCTCCTGAACTCCATCTAAAAGAAGTGACCTTGGGAAAATTGTCATAACTCTCTCTCTAAGTGTTAGATTGGAATTTCTCAAAAAGTGGTGAATACTGCACAGACTGTAGTCTTTCCTGTATCAATTTTAGAGCCGAATGAAGAAACAAAGACACGTGGAATACCATACAAGTTCGCTCTACAGAACCAATCCATAATTAGTGCATTGTGAGAGATTGGGCATAACTCTCTCTTAAAGAATCCAAATTGGGTCAGAATTGTGGCATTGGAAATAAGACTCAGTGGAATACCATAGGACTAAAAATCACATATTGGGGATTTGAAATAATAGAGATACACCATATTCAATATAGAGCTCCTGGAAGGCAAGAAAAAGATAGATCATGTGTTTTCAAGGGCCGCAGAGGACCATAATTTCTAGGGAAGAAAATAAAAGCAAGGTGCAGCAAAGGGTAGCATGATAAGAGAAAAAATCAAGGTGTAGAACAACAGCAATAAGTTCACCACATGAAGTCTTCAAGTGGGCAGCACTGCATACAGTCATTGTAAAGGTATCATTATACTAAGCCATTGTAAATGCATCATTGTAAAAATTGTACAAGTGTCTATCTCCCAAGAGTTAAAGAGGCAGTGTCAGCAGGTCTAGGATCATCATTAGGTGGTTGTGTCATAGTTGGGGTTATGGTCTAGTGTGTATTCTTCTTCTACATCATTCGATATCATTGTAAAGTGGACCATTTTCCCTGGTACGAGATTCCATTCTTGTTTTATTATTCTATAGGGTGGTAGGGTGGTGCTAGGTACGTGCATGAAGTCACCAATAAGTTCAAGCTTGTGAAAAATTTAGGGTGGTAGGGTGGTGCAAGGGTGAGTTGTAGCTCATTGGGTGTTGGGGCATCCGTTCAGTTGACTACTAAAGAATGTCGGGCGTTGGAGCATCCATCCAGTGGGAGCTGGAGAAGAATGCTTTTCTAGATTCTAGGAATTTGGAGCTTTATTTATAATTGGAGTTGAATATTAAAGAATTATTAGAAAATAATTCAGGTGGTTTTTGTCCCAGAGAGGGTTTCCACCTTAAAAACTGTGTGCATTTGTGTTCCTTTTTTTTACTGTTATTATTGTACAAACACTAATAATAATTGAAGATTAACTAATGCTCTGAAAGATTAATAATAGTACTAATTGAAAGGAATATTGATTCACCCCCCTCTCAGTATTTCCAACAATTGGTATCAGAGCTTGGTTCCTTCAGTAAAAGTTTAACAGCTGGAAGGAGGTCATGGAGCATACGAAGAATGGTGTACCTCTGTTCAATGAAAATAATTATGCACTCTAGAAATGAAGAATGGAGGTCTATCTCTTGGTGCAAGGTTACAAAGTATGGGACACTGTTCAAAATGAATTTACATCAACCACAGATGAACAAGGCAAGAAGAATTTGGTAAATGCTGCAAAAGAAAAGAATATTATTATCAATGGACTTATTGAATCTTCTTAACATATGGTGTTGGGTTGTAAAACCGGAAAAAACGTATGGGAAAAGCTTGAGAATATATATGCAGGTGACTCAATTGTCAAAGAAGCAAAGATTCAAATCTACAGAGAAAAATTTGAGCAACTCAAAATGAAAGAAGATAAAAACATTACTGCATACTTCCAACACGTTGATGAAATAACCAACACTCTGGAAGGATTGGGAGAACTTGTTGACGAGAAGAATATTATACGAAAGATTCTTAGAAAGTTACCAGGGAAATTCAACCCAAAGGTATTGGTCTTAGAATATAGTGAAAATCTAGACAAACTCAGCAAAGAGAAATTACATGGAGTTCTCATAGCATATGAAATGAGACTTGATGAAGAAGAGGGTACTTCACATCTAGAAACTGCATCCACTGCATCTAAGAAAACCCATAAGGAAAAACAACCTTCAAAGGCATAGACCTGCACCTGCAAGTGTGAAGAAAAGGAAGACGGTGAAGGTCTTTCAGATGGAGAATATGCTTACTTTACAACTAAAATTTGTTAAGGGAAAATTCAAGGGTGATCTTCCATTGATATGTTTCGGCTATGGTGAGGTTGGGCATTTCACAACAAAATGTCTAAACATAAGTGATGGCAACTGAAAAGAAAAGAAAGGCTCTAAGAAATTCAACAAGCAAAGAAAAAATAAAGGATTCAAAAGGAACTTTATCTCTAAATAAGATAGCTCATCATCCGATGAAGAAAATGACAACGAAGAAGAAGCCAATGAAAGAGTATTGTTTATGGCCAAGCACATTAAACAAGAGGTATCAAACAATGAAGAAGAAGGGCTGACCATAGAAGAATTTTCTAAGGAGGCAATCAAGATTATAAAAGAGCTCAAGGCTGAGAAGATATGTTCCAATACTCTTGAAGAAAAATTTCAAGGTCTCAAAATTGAAGTTTAAGAACACAAATGTATTGAAGAGTCACCTCAAAAGAGGTTGGAAGAAATAAACCAAGAAAGGGAAGCATTAGAAGCCAAAGTAGTCTCGCTGCGTAAGGAAGCGAAGAAGGGAAAAACTGTCCAAAACTACACCAATAGCTCAAGGGCATTGGAAGAAATAATCAACAATAAACGATCTTACAACGATAGAAATGGCCTTAGTTACAAAGAAGAAGAAGCAGGACCTTCTAAAAAAAAATACAATGAACCTATGAGATCTAACATGCATGTAGAATTCATTGGACAATATTCGCAAGAACATCCTTGGAAGACGATTCCTCGACGAAGATTTCCATCCAGGTACCAACATATTTTTCATGGCTATTGTTATTCATGTGGAAAATTTTCTCATAAATCTGTAGAATGTCACACGTACCCTAGGAACCAATACAATTCCAGGAGATCCTTCAAATATGAACCTCCCAGGACTCAACGAAACATCAATAGATTTGAACATTTAAGAAATAATATGGAATGTTACAAATGTCAGAACTTTGGACACATAGCCAGAGATTGTAGACTTGAAAATCCTCTAGAAGAGTCTTTGAAGCGACAAAACGAACGAACATGGAAGAAGAAGAAGACTGATAATTGTGCTCTCGCTCTCAAGGCTCAAAACAACAAAGATGTGTGGTATGTTGATAGCAGTTTCTCAACGCATATGACTGGAGATAGAAGGAAATTTGTATCTTTGAAAGATGTAGAAATTATATGCACTAAGAATGCATATGTCCAAGATCCACCTGATCTCACACTATTTAACTTTATGCAAGATACTGAATCTATTCCACTTGTTAATCTTTTGCAGAAAAATTAATTGCACACGCATGTGAAGCATAAACAAAAAATATTCAATCGCACATAACACAGTTTTTTTTAACCGGGAAAGCCTGAAGCTGAAAACCCCAACTATATATTATGTAACATGGAGATCATATGAAAATCTCATACAAACATATAAAGCTTATCGCAATCTCTCAGTACAGTACAATCGTCATACACTAATCAGGCCCAATCTAGCAAATCCATGCACCGATCTTTGCCACCTGCTAGCCTGCCTCCACTGCGCAATCTATGATGAAGAATAGCTCTGAATGAATTCGAATTAATCTTGCTTGCACTGCGCAATCCTCATTGGCATCTCCAATATGTGTTGGATGCAATCAATGCATCACTATAGTCACAACAGATAGTTTATCTTGCCCTTTCACCTATCTCTCCACTGGTCTCCACTGAAACTCCCATGCACTGTAGTTAACTGCTGTATTGTTTAGTTGATTAATGAGTTATTATTTTTGAATTAATTAACTAATTAATTCACTCCACTCTCACTAGTGTATCAATCAGTTAGTCTAGATACAACTAGCTCAACTGAGTCTAACTGAGTTAAACTGAATACAACTCCATAACTACTTCTTCCAACTGTGTCATAACTCTGCCACTTGAGTTCTAACTGAGTCCTCCATGCAATAGCTGCAGTAAACCGTTAGGAATAGCGTAATTACTTCTGTCAGCTGCTGTGCCACATCTGTGCACTAAACTGAAGTGATCCAAGAGAATAAGTTGCTGTTTAGAGTCTCATTATTATTAAGAGCTAATAATAATCGACATGCATCTATTTTTAGATTGACGATCTATAAATAGACTTCGCCCAATATTCTAAAAATATAATTTCATCTATTTTTCCAACTTGATCAACCATCCAAAAATAACATCCTGCAACTTCTGAAATATGATCGACATGTCTAAAAATAGACATAGTCTAAAAATAGACTTGCGCCAAAAATAGCCTGCAGGCCCACTTAGTGAAGGTGACTCTTTTCACTAAGCTCATCATCTTGTTGAATATCAACAAAAGAGAAGAAGGATGGAACCGTATCCTTTGGAAATGATGGATCTTCAAATGTTATAGGATCAGGTACCGTCACTCTCGGAAGCAAAGATGTTATAGCCAAGAATGTTCTATTGGTTGAAAACATGAATCACAATTTGCTCAGTGTTGGAAAAATGTGTGATCAAGGACACAAAATGATATTCAACTCCACAAAATGTGAAATCAGGAAAGGCAGGTATGGTAAAATTGTGGGTATAGAAAGTCGAGCTCAAAACGACATATATGTTCTGGATGAAGCAACTAAAGCATGTCTACTAGCTAAAGAATATGAAAGCTAGTTATGGCAAAAACAAATGGGTCACATAAACTTTGAAAATCTTGTCAGGATAAGTAAAAAGGAAGCAGTACGAGAAATGTCGAAAATCTCAAAACCTTCCAACACACTATGTGAGGTCTGTCGGCACTACAAGCAGACAAAGTTCCAATTTAAAACAAAAGAACACTTTGCATCACATCTATTTGGATTGATACATACTGATCTATGTGGTCCTGTGAGAACAAAAGGCTTAGATGGAGAATTGTATTTCATGTTAATGATAAATTACTATACTAGGATGACAACTATCAGTTTCCTAAAGAAAAAATATGAAGCATTTGAATGCTTTAAGATCTACAAGAAGTTGGTCGAAAATGAAACTGATTTGAAAATAAAGTGTCTAAGATCAGATAATGGCGGAGAATTCACTTCCAAATTATTTCAGCAACACTGTGATGAAAATGGAATAAAAAGACAATTTTCAACAACACGAACACCTCAACAAAATGGAGTTGCTAAAATAAAGAACATAACCGTACAGAAAATGGGTAGAACAATGTTGAAGGACTCAAAATTGGATGAAAAATTCTGGGTTCAAGCAATTGATATGACAGTCTTCATTATCAACCGAAGTCTTCTCAGAAATAATTGCAACAAGACCCCATATGAATTATGGAAAGGAAAAACAACTAATGTAAAATATTTCAGAATCTTTGGAAGCAAATGTTATATCAAAAGAGAAGATCAAAATCTGGGTAAGTTTGAATCACGTGTTGATGAAGGTATCTTTGTTGGTTACTCACGCAAAATAAAGGCCTATAAATGCTATAATCTAAGACGAAAACATATAGTGGAGAGCATAAATGTTACATTTGGTGAAGATGGTGTTCTAACGAATAATGATGAGGATCTAGAATCTTTGAAACTTGAGACAGAGGTTGAAAAAGACACAAAGAAAATTCTAGAACAAGAAGCAACTATCAACCACAGAGAAGTAAATAATGATCATCAAGATATACTAGAACAACAACAAGAAAATCCTCCAAAGAGAACAAAAGAATGGATTCAAAATAACCATCCACCAAATCAAATCATTGGTGACATAAATGAAGGTCGACAACATCGTTCATCACAACAAGCTCACATTGCTTTTCTAGCAACCTTTGAGCCTAGTAGTTTTGAGGAAGCCAGCCAGAATGAACATTAGGTAGCAGCTATGAATGAAGAATTGGATCAAATCGAGAAGAATAACACCTGGGAATTAGTTCCATGACCAAAAGATAAAAATGTCATTGGGACTAAATGGGTGTTCAGGAAAAAATTGAATGAAGATGGACATGTTACTAGAAACAAAGCAAGATTGGTTTGCAAAGGCTATGCACAAGTGGAAGGAATTGATTTCGACGAAACATTTGCACCAATTGCCAGAATGGAAGCCATCCGAATGTTTCTTGCCTATGCATGTTCAAGAAAAATCAAAGTCTACCAAATGGATTTTAAGTCAACATTTCTGAATGGTATATTAGAAGAAGAAGTTTACATCGAACAACCTAAAGGTTTTCTACTATAAGAAAAATAAGACTATGTTTGCAGGTTAAAGAAGGCTCTATATGGTCTCAAGCAGGCTCCCAGAGCATGGTATGCTCGTCTTGATGGATATCTACGTCAACAAGGGTTCAAGAAAGGTACTGTTGATAGCAATCTTTATGTACAAATAGATAAAGATAATTTAACAATCGTTGAGGTATATGTGGATGATATAATATTTGGTAGAAATGATGATCAACTGTGGAAATTTAATCAATATTGTGATGTATTCCTGGAATCTCCTGATCTAACAATTATATCCACTGTTAAATACATAATTCTTCTACTTAATTCTTTTGTGGAAATTAAATCACCAATTGCAAACACATGAATAAAAATCAATTACACATAACAAAGAAGTTTTTACTAGGAAATCTTAAAGCTAAAAACCCCAACTATCATATATTATGTATATCATGGATCATGAAACAATCTCATACAAAAATCTACTCCAAGAGCTCTTAGTGCAATATACAATTATCTCACACTGTCATACAAAAATTGGCTCACACATGCACCAATTTATTGCCTCCTGACAGCCTGCCTCCACTGTGCAATCCTTGATGGTCAAGAACCTCTGAATGATTTCGATATGGCTAGCCTTGACCGTGCAATCCTTATAATCATCTCCAATGTGTGTGTAGATGCATTGAATGCACCACTATAGTCACAACTGATAGTCAACTAGGCCCTTTCACCTATCTCTCAACTGGATCTCCACTGGATCTGACATGCATGTAGTTAACAGTAGTATTTCTACAGTTGCATGTGATATCACTCCATGTGAATTAATTTAATATTTAATTCACTGATCTCTCACTAGTGTATCTTTAGTTACAACTAGTTACAACTAGCACAACTGAGTTTAACTCACTTAACTGAGTTAAACTAAATAACAACTCACATAACTACACATCCAACTCTGTTACAACTTTGTCACACTTAGTTACAACGAAGTCCACTGCATGGTCTACCAACCAACCACTTCAACTCGAAATCCACTTAGCTAACTGATTTTCCACTTAAGTTAACTAGTTCCAAGTGCTCATTGAAAATAGATAATTATTTATTGTCTAACTTTTGTTAAGGGCTTAACAAAAATCGACATGCATTCTAATTTTAGAAATGCATTCCACGAAACAACTACGCACATGCATTCCAAACTTAGACGCCCATCCATCCATATAATTTTCTCAACCATCTATAAATAGATTACTGCTAAAAATATACTTTGATCCAAATTCTAAAAATAGACATATCACCAAAAAATAGCCTGTGTGGGCCCCACCTAGTGTAGGTGCTTATTTTTTTCACTATGATCAAGGATGATGTTTCCAGATGCCAATTTCACTATTTCTTGTTGCAATATTCAACTAAGTAAGAAATTTTCTACAAATATGCAAAGTGAGTTCGAGATGTCTTTACTTGGTGAGCTGACATACTTCTTAGGGCTTCAAATATCTCAGCAAGAGAAAGGAATATTTATATGTCAAGCCAAGTACATCAAGGAAATGCTCAAGAAATTCAAAATGGAAGATTGCAAACCCGTCCTACTCCGATGGTAACAAGTTGCAAATTGAGCATAGATGACTCATCTAAGGATGTGGATCAAAGGTTGTATAGATCTACGATTGGTAGTCTTCTATATGTAATAGCCTCCCGACCAGATGTTATGCAAGCAGTTGGACAAGTAGCAAGATTCCAAGCAGCACCAAAAGAATCACATATTATTGCTGTCAAAAGAATTCTTCGATATCTAAAGGGCACAAAATAATATGACTTGTGGTATCCCAAGGGTAATAATCTCATTATTCAAGCCTTTATAGATGTAGATTGGGCAGGAAGCATTCATGATCATAAGAGTACTAGTGGAGCAACATTCTATCTAAGTGGTTGTCTCGTATCATGGTTGAGAAAAAATAAAACCTAAATCTCGTTATCTATAGTAGAAGCAGAATACATTGTAGTGGCAACATGTTGTACTCAAGTCCTTTGGATGAAACAAACTTTGCAAGATCTTCAAGTACAATTCAGTGAGCCTATTCCCATATTCTGTGACAATACCAGTGCCATCAACATCTCCAAGAATCCAGTCACGCATTAAAAAAAAACACATTCCAATCAAATATCATTTTGTTAGAGAACAAGTCGCTGAAAAGAATATCAAACTTAAGTATGTTGGTACAAAAGAAAAAATTGCCGATATATTCACTAAACCTTTACCTCGTGAAGCATTAGAATATCTTCGCTAGAAGCTTGGGATTCTCCCAAGTTCTCATTAGATTTTCCTTATTCAGAATATAAAGGGGGAGTGGAAGTGTGTACAGGTTCGCAGGATGGTTATGTGTCAGGGGGAGTGGAAGTGTGTATATGTCCGCAGGATGGTTGTGTGTCAGGGGGAGTTACCCGTTGCCATTGATGTCAAAGGGGGACAGAATGTTGTAGGAAGATGTGTCATGATCGCAGGGGGAGTACTTGTGTTGCCATCAATGCCAAAGGGGGAGATTGTTGATCAGCGGTTGTCATTGATGTCAACCCAAGCAGCACTAGGGGCTACCCAAATATTGCATGGGAATTTTGACCTACCAAATTACTATATTTTGGGTCAAGAATGATTTTGATGGTTTCTACTTGTCAAGACGTTTCCGTTGATATATGGCACACCACGTAATTCTTCACGGTTTGAGAGATATTCATGTTTGAAGTTTGTAACCCTAGTTAGTGGGCTAAAACCCCATGGGGTTGTGGCATGGGTCATTGAAAAGTCAATAATTAATAATTTTTAAGCTCCTAAAATCCCTCCCACATTCACTTGTTGAAGCCCCTCTCAACCTAAGCATTTATATAAATTGTGATCCTCATATCCTCCTTATGTAGGGATTTCGCTACCCGAAAAAAGTCATCGTAAAAATTTCGCTCACTATTTTTCTACGTAGGTTTAGAAGCTGAAATTTTTATGAGGCGAAGCCGAAATCCCAAGGAATCTCTTGTAAAAATTTCAGATCAAGGTTCACAATATTTTCGGAGCTATGATCTGTGAAAGTTAGTGTTTTTGCAGGCTCCTGAACTTCATCTAAAAGAAGTGACCTTGGGAAAATCATCATAACTCTCTCTCCGAGTATCAGATTGAAATTCGTCCAGAATTAGTGGATAGTGCACAGAATTTTGTTTTCGCTGTATCAATTTTAGAGCTGAATGAAGAAACAGTGAGATGTGGCACACCATACAAGTTCGCTCTACAGAACTAGTCCATAATTAGGGCATTATGAGAGATTGGGCATAACTCTCCCTTTAAGAATCCAAATTGGGTCAGATCTATGGCATTGGAAAGAAGACTCACAAGACTAATTTAGGACCGAAAATCACATATTGGGGATCTGAAATAACAGAGATACACAAAATTCAATATCGAGCTCCTAGAAGGCAAGAAAAAGCTAGATCATGTGTTGTCAAGGGCTACAAAGGACCAGAATTTCTAGGGAATAAAAGCAAAGGAAGGTGCAACAAAGGGTAGAATGACAAGAGAAGCAATCAAGGTGCATAACAATAGTAAGAAGTTCACCACATGAATTCTTCAAGTGGGTAGCACTGCATACAGTCATTGTAAAGGTATCATTGTACTAAGTCATTATAAATACACGATTGTAAAATATGTACAAGTGTCTGTCTGCCAAGAGTTGAAGAGGTAGTGTTAGGAGGTATAGGATCATCAATAGGTGGTTATTTCATAGTTGGGGTTATGGTCTAGTGTGTCTTCTTTTTCTACATCAATATATATCATTGTAAAGTGGACCATTTTACCTAGTACGGGAGTCCATTCTTGTTTTATTCTTCTATAGGGTGGTAGGGTGGTGCTAGGCTTGTGCATTAAGTCACCAACAAGTTCATGCTTGTAAAAAATTTAGGGTGGTAGGGTGGTGCTAGGGTGAGTTGTAGCTCATTAGGTGTTGGGGCATCCGTTCAATTGACTACTGAAGAATCTCGGGCGTTGGAGCATCCATCGAGTGGGAGCTACATAAGAATGATTTTATAGATTCTAGGAATTTGGAGCTTTATTTTTAATTGGAGTTGAATATTAAAGAATTATTAGAAAATAATTCATGTGGTTTTTGTCCCAGAGAGGGTTTCCACCTTAAAAACTGTGTGCATTTGTGTTCCTTTTGTTTACTGCTATCATTGTACAAACACTGATAATAATTGAAGATTAACTAATGCTCTGAAAGATTAATAATAATACTAATTGAAAGGAATACTGATTCACCCCCCTCTTAGTATTTCTAACATAGTGTCCAAACTCATTGCACTTAAAGCATCAAACCTTGGACATGTATTTCTTCTTATACTTTCCAAACTTCCCTTTCTTCAACTTCTTGACTCAAGCTAGAAAGGCTTGAGATTGTTCATCTGATCCAATGTAATATTTAACCTTGATCCTTGATTCTTCTAGAATGCATTGAGACCACAACTCATCAAAGGGAATTGAATATTTCTTGGAGTATATTCTTGTTGCAAAGCTGCTCCATTCTAGTCGAAGTGCATTTAGTATACAGATAGTTTCTTCTGAATCAAAAATTGTTTCCCCAAGTCCTTGTAGATGGTCTCTTAGACGAGATACTTTGATGAGAAAGGATGCCATATCCTCATCCTTTGATTTATTCATTATATATAACTTATTCCGAAAATATATCTTTTGTACTGATGTACTTACATAGTACAAATTCACTATCTTGTCATACATAGCCTTGGGAGTCTTCAAATTTGAAACAAATGGAACAAGATAACATTTAATGGATTCAACTATGATCCTTTGAGCCCTTAATTCCCCTTTGTTGTACTTTTATAGTCCTTGTGTCTTGTCTTTTCTATGTTCTGTAATTTACCCAATAACATACTCCATTACTTCTTGTTCTATGAGAATTAGATCAACCCTTTTTTTCCATGCTAGATAATTCGATGCTCCTATGAGCGTGTTTCTCTCCTTGAAGAAATAACCCATATGACCTGTAGATTAAGACATGATGTAATAATATGTTACTTACTTGATATCAAGATTCTTCTTGACAATATCTTCAATCCTTTTGATGCCTTCAAGATCCTTGAAATATGCTTCCCAAACAAATCTTCTTCCAGAGAGAGATAAACAATATTCTTGAAGTATTTCTCTTAGATCTTCCTTTGATGAGAGCTTGTAGACTTTATTTCTTTGTATAAACACTCCTTACTTGGGTATTTTCTCAAATAATTCCTCCTGACAATCAACTTCTTCTTGAAGAGCTTCCTTTTTTCCTTCCATATATTCAAGGAGTCACTGACAAGATGGCAACCCTAATCAACTCCAACAAAATGGTGTTTACAAAATTAATTTCTCTTGTGGGGATTGTTATATTGGAGAAACATGCAGGAATTTCAAATTTAGGCTTAAAGAGCATGACACAGACGTCAGAAATGGAAGAATTAGAACCTCAGCTTTGGAAGAACACTCTAATAAGACTTATCACCATATCTATCTAGAAGACGCTGTGGTGATTGCCAATGTAAAACATCGCTTCAAGCGTAAAGTTCATGAAGCCCTTGAAATAATCAAGCACCCTCACAACCTCAATAGGGATGGGGGTTTGGAGGTTAGCAGAAACTGGATCCCTGTTCTTTCGAAATAGTACCTCTGGTATAATCTCCATTTTTACATACCCCCCTCTCCTTTCACCTCCCAACATGTTAAGGTTTATGAATCCCCCCTCCCCCTTCATTTTATCACTTATGCATAACCCTTATCATTTAATCATGTTTTCCATACATATGCAAAATACTCCTTAGCTCCTCCCCCCCTCTCCCTTCACATTGTTCATTATCTCCCCTCCAAACATCACATAACTCCCCTTCATCTCACCCACATTTTTTCAATTCTCCCTTCACTTCCTCCTTTAACCTCATACCCCCACCTTTAATTAACCTTTATAACAACTATTTCTAAAAACATATCACTTTCCACCTAACTATTATTAATAGTTACTAATTCAAGGAATTCTCATTAATTTAATCCCATCTAAATAAATTAAGAAAATTTAAATCTTTACTATTATTATTAATTAATACAAATTTTAGTAATAGGACAAGCTTTTATTATTAATATTTTAATTTTAATAATATAACTTTATTAATTATATCAATTTAAATCAAAACCTAACCTGAACTTCATTATTATAAAATTAAATTTATATTAATTCATATTCATTCTAATTATATTATTGAAATTGATTTTACAATATTATTGACAATATGACATTATCAATAATATTATAATTATAATTAATAATATAATAGCTTAATATTATTAATTTTAGTATCATTTATAGAAGCTTCAATCAAAACTTAAACTTCATCATTACAGATTAAAATTTCCTACTAACTATTAGGAATATTAATTTTTCAATATTATTAGCTATTAATAAAAATTATAATTAATTTTAAATAAATTTATTTAAAATAATTAATATAATTAATATAACTAATGGTTCACCTATAAATTACACTCTAATTGTTTGTCACATATTAATGTTAATAAAAGTAATTTTAATAAATAGAAATTTAAATGTAATTTATAATCACCATCTCATGTTTTATGCATGTCGGCTCTTCCCTTCTCCTCATTCTCTCCATTCTCTCTATCCTATATTTATATGGCTCCTATTCTTAGGATTGCTCCATTGACTTAACTATTTCGAGAAATCACACAGATTCAAGTCAGGATTACGTAGGTCACATAGGTGCAAGGTGTAAAGGTATCCAAGGTTTGCAACAGGACGTAGGCCCTTCATTTTGGCGGTCATCCGATGCAACTTTCCCATGGAGGGATTTTATTGGCCTTTGTAGGGGATCTAGGGGATGAAATGAGGAGGATGGCTCAATCCATGGGGGGGGGAGAAGATCCTTTCTCTTCTTTCCTACTTCGTGGTAGGTTTTTTCCTGAAGATGAGTCTTGTTCTAGACTTGAAACGTAGACTGAAAAATGAGGATTATGGAGATTCCAAACTCTCAATCTCAAAGTAACTCCTTCTAGTGTCCTTCCAGTTGTCTTCCTTGTAGACCTGATCTCTTTGTAGAAACCCTCCTTCCTTAAGTATTCTCTCAAATAATTCCTCTTGAAAATCAACTTCTTCTTGAAGAGATTCCTTTTTCCCTTCCCCTTGACAAGTAACTACTTCTAGTGTCCTTCCAGTTGTCTTCCTTGTTCACCTTAGTTCTGAAACCATGCTAGAAAATGGAAAGTGGCAGCTATTAATCTTATTTTTTCTTAACCTTGATAATTTCTTGTGAATCTTAGTTAATATTCTTTATGTTCTTTAGTTATATGTTTTCATCAAATAAATATCAAGAACGAAACAAAAACAAAGGACATAAAAGTTAGGCTCTCAGCCAAGGAAAAACCCCTCCAAGGGGAAAACTCAGAAAACTCTTCTCTTCTTAGAATATGCTTCAATTGAGACACAAAGAACCAAACCCTAGACCAAGTCCTTTGCCAAGTACTAAGTCAACCCTCCAATAAGTCTTTTCCTAATTCTGCACCAACCAATTTCCAACTGCAACTTTGACCTACCAGATTCAATACTGCAACTCATCTTGCTACTTCGACCTTGCAATTTTGGCTTTGCATCTTCCACAGAAACCCTAATACAAATTCCTCCTGAGACTTTCTTAGAGCAAGAAAATTCCTCCTAAGGTCAATGAGGTCAAGGTAGGGTATTCTTCCTTTCATCAACAAGATCATACACTTAGTCCTACTGCAAATCATACCTACAACTTTGTTCCCCTTCTGTAGCACCAAAAACCCTAAATTTCACATGTGTGAGAGAGATAGAGCCCAAAAAGATGGAATTTCATCCTTCTTCTTTCTCCTAGACTTTCGCTCCTCTTTTTTGCTTCTCTAGCTTTTGATCAAACTTCTTTCTTGATATATTAAAATTGTGGAGTGAGTGAGTGCTAAATGAGATCGAACTGCTTCTTTATAGAGCCTTCTCAAGGGGTCGAATTCCCTCCTTTAGGAAGAAATGTGTTTTTTGACTTTCCAAGACTTTCTAGACTAAAAAATAATTCTTTTTACAATTACATTTTACCCATAAAGGTCTTATAAACATGATGCTGACCCCTTTTACTCATGACAATAAATCATAAGAACTAACAAACCCTAGAAGCACGAAGAACATGCTTTTACCTAGAATACCATCAATAATGAGCATGAAACCCATGTTTTAATAATAATTACTTTTTCTTTTCTTTCCTTGTTTGTTACATAGGATACTTATTGAAATAAGTACAACAATTATGAAGATTGAAATTGGTCACATTTCTCAACAGTATCCCTCCCCAATATTTAATAATAATATTGTTAATATTATATATTATTGATAATCTTTTATTTATAATGCCCCGTAATAATAATAATAAGAATAAATAAATAAATAAATAAAAAATAAGATAAAATATGTAAGTAAATAAAGAAAAGTTAATAATAGTAAATAAATAATGAATAAAATATAATAATAGTAAATAATAAACTGAATTTATAAATAAAAATAAACTATAATAATAGTAAGAATAAGTAAAGCTAAAAAAAAATAAAAGGGAATAAAATAAGAAAGAGTTAAATTAAGAAAAATATTGAATTAAGTAAAACTTAAAAAAAACAAACAAAAGTTGTCATGTTGACACATGGATTGTGTGCATGCGGATTCCTTTTCATTTTTGGAACCGTTTGTTCTATTTAATGAATGAGAAGGGGGATGAGAAGCATTATTCATTATTCTAGAGAATAATGTTGATAGACAAAAGAAACATTGGCAGTAGTTGTTACACTCAATTTTGTCAGCATGACATTTGACTGTTCATATGGGTCTATCACCATCCATGTCATGTTCCCTTAGAGGTCAAAACACTCATGTTCCTGAATCAAGTCTTGGAAATTGGAGAAAAGCTCTGTAATAACATTAAAATATTACCTGCGTGGTTTTTACAGCCTTTTCTAGTGCATGCACTGATGATTCTTCCATCAGCAGCGACAATTGCCACTCTATTCACCATTAAAACCTACGCACCCCCGTGAAAAGCAAGTAAAAATAAAAAGTAACTTCTAGAAGCCTAGTTGATTGAATATTCTCCCAAATGGAAGCCTATAGAGTCACACCAGTTCAAGCTTTATCCGTCTACTCATGGAGCTTATCCCTTGGTCCAAGGAACTCAAATCCTTTCATGGGAGGAATCCATCCCTCTATAATGGATTTGAAACTACCTCAATCTCTCTATAAATTGAGTTGAAGTTTCAGGTTGAAGGGTAGATACCAATGTGAATAAAGAATAACTTGTATAGTTTCTAAGCTGGAGAGAGTTCATAGAGTTCATAGTTTCTATGCTAGTGAGTTTTTGTTGACACATTGAATATCACACCTTTGTGCCCATGACTTCTTGCTGGTCATTCTAGAGAGGAAGTCTTAGTAGACTGAAGGAAAATGATTGCTCAGACACACGGGAGAAATTTGTACAACATCAAGGCATCCGGTTGTAATATTTCTATTTCTAATTTATTATAATACATATGGATCTATTTTTCTCATTGTTTTGTTTCTGAATTCATAGAAACGATGTCAAGACTTAGATTCCTTGATCACTAAGTTGGATTAGTATTTACGATTATTATATACTGTAGATGATTTGAACATTTGTCTTGTCTATGATTGCATGTTCTTCTCATCATTGAAGAACTACCTTGGAGCGAAAGGCAAAATACTACATCAAACATATTGGTTGAAAGGTAGGAACATGTCCTCTTTATTTCATGGTTGTAATAATCTAAAATAAAAATAATCTAGAGAAAGATATATTCAATGGATCTTTGTTTCTAGTTACTCGTTGGAGTACTAGGGAGATCACTCTTGTCCGCAAGAGGGATTAATCCTGGTAACAAATTGGCGACCATACTGGGGAAGACAAGTTTAGTTTTCTTTGGTTATGTTCAGTTTGATATTCTAGCTTTCTTATTTTAACTGCTCTGAGTGTGGTTGGGTACATGAATTTTTAGAATATTTGAGAAAGAAAACCTAAAATATATTTTTCCAAATTTTTCTCTTCCTGCGTGGTTTTCTGTGGAAAACAGAGCGGCAACCTGCGCGAATTGTCTGTCTATTTCAATGCGCATGTGCATTGTTGCTAACTGAGAGGCTGCACACCACGTGGGAAATTTTGAAAAAAATTGAAATTCTCTCTTTCAGAGTCAGATAACCAAATTATTGAGGTTTAACCTGAGTTACTCCAGTTATTAGAACCTGTGTGAGAAATCCTCAATAATTTAGAGTCTTATGTGATTAATCATCCTTTTTTAATTTTACAAGTTAGGGTTTGCTTTGGTTTACTGTTGCTCTTTTTGGAAGATACATTTGTTTGCCTCAGATCACTAGTTTTATGTTTTGTCTCCTTGAGCCATCATGATTATTTCCAACCTTACCTTTTGTGAATACTTGTTTCTTATTCGATTGCAAAACATAAAAGCTTCTAGATCCCTAAATATTGATTTGTCACAACATAGTCTTTCATGATTTCATTTATGCTGGGATAAGTGGAAACATTATTAGTCTGATTACAACTAAGGGAAATCATTTACAAAAACATTCATAGGTATCCTAGTTAGGATTGATAATTAGAAATTTGATTTGATTTGAAGTTTTTATACTTTTTAGGGTATTTTAGAAATTTCCTTCTTTTGAGATTTGTTTGTTTATCAAAATTGTAGTTTCTGACTTCGTAATCAATGAAATTTTATTTGCAAAAGAGAAATTGATCATTTTGTGAAATTATGCTCTTAATGAATTTTTTTTCTCTTCAGAAAGGAATTTTATTTAAAGTTTGTGCTTTTGAATTAAAAAAAATCTCTCAAATTTCTCTTAAATAGAATTCATCGAAACAAAAGAGTTGCATTTTTCATATTGATGCATTTAGAGTATTTTGAGTCAGGTCACAATATCATCAAGTTTCATATCCATACCCCTTTGCGTTAAATAACAACCAAATCAATACAATGCTTAATAAAATCCATCTAGACATTTTTACATTTTCTAGGTCTCATTCCACCAATTTAGCTTAGGCTAGTGTTTTGGAATAGGTTGTAATAAACATTCCAAAGAAATTAAAACAAACAAGTAGTATCTTGCGGGAGGGAAATCCAATTGTTGCATTTGTACTTTGGGAAGCTCTTCTTAAAAGAGTCAAGCACGAGGTCATGTCGGACCCAGTGAGGTAATTCTACCTACTTCATTGGTGAAGATAGAAGATGTGCATGCAATAGAAATGATAAACCTCAGATTAATCATTGTCGAGGAGCCTGGCACTACAGGGAAAATACCCTCTAGCGGAGGTTATAAAGGAGGTTTTTAGTGTTATAAAATTGGCCAAAATTGTCAAAAAACATATGCTACCACATCCGTTTATGGTTACGGAGGTTTTGGCGGAGCTTTTAACAGAAATTCAACACAATTACAAAAAAATGGGCGGCCGGAGGTTATTACAGATGTTTTTTTCCTAGGTGCGCTAATCAGGCTTTAACGCACCGGTGCGTACCTGTAGACGACACTCCGAGGCGGTCGAAGAAGAATGCACCGAGCGATTAAGGTATAAAACAACACCGGGTATAGTGTTGGTGATACAATGCACGGGGCCGTTATAATTGGTCTTGGGATTTGAGTGGTGTCCATAGGTCGTATCAACACGCCGAAGCCTAGACTTATAGAAACGCATCGGTGCGCCCTTTCACACAAATGCACTGAGCTTTATAATTGGTATCGGTATTCGTGCGGTGCAAATATGTCATACAAATACATTGGTGCGTATAGAATATTAAACGCCCTGGTGCGCAGTATCACACAAATGCACCGAGATTTATAATTGGTATCGGTATTCATGCAGTGCCCATAGGTCGTCTAAATGCACCGGTGCATATATACACAAAAACGCCCTGGTGCATAGTATCACACAAACACACCGAGATTTATAATTGGTACCTGTATTCGTGCGGTGCTAATAGGTCATAAAAGGGCACCAATGCGTATAAAGACATAAACGCACCGGAGCACCGTACTGCACAAACTCCTTGATATTTTTAACCGGTTTTGGTATTTGTGTGGTTCCCATAGGTTGTAAAAATGCACCGATGCGCTTAAGAATACAAGCGCACCAGTATAAGAATGCACACACCACTTTTCATTTTTTATTTTTTAGAAACATCAGCCTGTGACAGTGCAATTATTGTGATTGTTTTAAATTCATTATTCATCAAAAGCCGACACATCTTATAACAATATTCATATTAATTAAATTTTTATTAATGCATTTGAATGCGATGTTTGGATTAATTTGTTATATCATATCATAATTATTGTGGTTTTTTAAAATTTGTTATTCATCAAAAGTCGACACATATATATCTTTAACAATATTCATATGAATTAAATTTTTATTAGTGCATTTGAGAACGACAATGGAGAACGCAATAGCGACAATAGAGAACACAATAGAATAAATTAAAACATTTTTTATTATATGTATATATGAATAAGACATTATTTGTCAAACAAAATGGGACAGTTACTGGTATCCCTTTATCTTTCAATTGGGACACTATGTCCATTACATTAAAGAAAATGTCTGATTTCATAGAGATTTTTCAAAAAATATAATGCCTTGCTTTGATATCCAAACATAGTGATCATCATTCTTCGCTTGAACTGCTGTCATTGCTAGAGCTACTTCCATGACTTGGGTTATTTTTAGGAATGTTTTGTTCATGGTGTTGATTGTTTTCTTCTTCTTCACCTTCCATCTACAAACATAAAAATAAACTATAATGAGTGTATATACATTGGTGATAATAATTAAAATTTCAATATTAAATAATATACATCAATGTAAGCCCGTGGGGCATGGTCTAGTGGTCAGCGGACGTTCTGTTAAGGCGTTCGTGCTGATAAGCAGGTCACAAGTTCAATCCCCGACCGTGATGCCAAAAGCGTTTACGTGAGTAAGTTGAGTCGATTACCCGGGAAGCGTGCTTGCGGGCCTTGCGTTCTCCCCTAGGGGTTATAGTGGTAGCCGGAGGGATTCGACCCCGTGTTACGCGAGTACGATACCTCCGCCGTTTCCGATTCCTCTAGATCCCAAAAAAAAAAAAAAAAAAAAAAAAAAAAACTCATAATAATGACGTAACAATGCAACAATTGACTCATAAAGTATACACATTCTTTCAAAACCATGTAGCATGCCATCTTTCAAGATTTGATCTGTTGGCACAATGCCATAGTTTGTTTCCTGCAAGTTTTATACCCCATAACAAATCATATATTTAATATAAAAGATTTATTTTTTTCTATTAATTATAGACGGAGCTAAGTAAAACAAGATCGATAGATGCTTACAAATTCCACAATTAAGTTCAGAAATGCCAACATATACTCACAACCCATATTTAACCCAATTTCAATCAATTCTTTTGATGATTCTTCTTTGTATGTTAGCACCTGTTTGAAGACATTCAATGATGATTTTTGTAAAAAAACTTAAAAAATACAAAAATTCAATCTAGTTAAATTGTTATAAGGAAGTAACAATTACTCACAAACTTAGATATCAATCCTTTTCTTCCTTGTCATTCTATTTGATGTGCCGAATGGGTTCCATTTTCTTTTCTTTTCTGCAAGAAAATACTTGAAAATTAATATTTAATGCTAAATTGTTTATTTATTGTACCTAATGATAAAAAACTTCAATGAATACATATTACATTTGAAGCACGTTGTTGTTGAGATGGATCCTCTCGCGATGCAAGTTTGTCCATTTCTTTGACCATCTCCTTGTACACCTTTTTGGACATTCCTACTGGCATATTTTTGATATCAACTCGTTCATTTTTTGAGATTTTCATAATCTTCCTGAAAATGTAACATGACAATAAAATATTTAATTTTTATATTGATATGAAAACTAAGTATAACAAAAGTGATATTTTTAAATAATTCTAGACAAACATCTAAAGGAATATTAATTTTTCATTCCTTCTTTTTTGTTGTTGTACATTGTTGCTATTAAAAGTCTGACATGTTTCATTAACCAATTCTCTGGAAACTCTTCCTGTAGTTTAGCTAAAATTTGGTTCTCAGAATCATTGGATTGGTTTTTGTATTGTAAGTGGAAAGAACATCTATACATTCATTCCACTAGATCCCTCAAACTTTTGTAAAAGTTTTTCCCCCTTTCATTAACCTCCAGAACCACTCCAGATGAGCTAAAGAGCAATTAATTTTCATTTGCATGTTCTATTTTTTTCTTTTCTTAGAACAACATTCATTTTCTGAGTTGTTGGTCCCTATAGAACATTAAAAAGATGTGAATTAATATACTGTTTCACAATGTTATCTAATAATTTTAATTATATTATTAATGAAAACTAAAAAAGGAAACTCATATTGGATCGATAGTATTTTTTCATTCACTTGATTCATCCTTTTGCAATTTTTTCATCAAGTTTTTACGCTCTTCTGGTCCTAGATCAGAAATAATCTTATCAAGCTTCATCATTTTGTGGCTCTGCATGATACACAATAAACAATACATATTAGTTAAACTTACATATAGTTCAAAAATAATATTTTTAAAATTTTTTTTACAAAGAACTTGCCTTTTTTTATTTTCTTGATGTGTTATCAATATTTTTGTTACTTGATCTCTTGTCAGTCATTTCTTTATCAATCTCAAACCTATACCATGTTATTCATTAATATATTTATAAATAAATTGTCAAATTTTCAAAAAAAAAAAAAATCTCAAGACACCAATGCGCCATTCATGGTGTACGCACCAACGCCGGTGCGTGGGTGTCTTCCAAACGCACCACACAAACAGTATAATAGACCGTACGGTGCTCTATGTCAACAAGGAGCACCAGTGCATTATGTGTCAATCACCGCACTGGCTAACCATGATAAAATAATAAAAATCATCGAGTGTTAATTTTTGTAGCATAAACCGGTGCCATATTTTACATATGGCACATCGATTAAAAAAAAAAAATTGTTATTAATTTTTTATCACATTACTTATGTGGTGCGCTTGGACAATACATAGCACCGGTACGCTATTTTACGCAAGGCGCACCAATAAAAAAAATCTGTTTTTTTTCATGCGAGCGCCCACATGGATTTGGATCCGACTATGCTAATCGTCCCGTCGATTGGATGTCTTAGGTATATATTTAGCAATACAAAACCTATAAATCTAAATTGAAAAGCCCTAATTCTAAAATAATAGAAAGAGGGAGAAGAAACGGCAGAAACAAAAAGAATGTAAGGTTTGTATTTTCTGAAAGTTTTTTTCTTTTCTTTTTGAAACAGAACATTCGCGGTGCGCCATAATGAAATAGCGCACCGGCTGCATATTTTACAAATGACACACTGACATAATTTTTTGATCAGTACTTGAGCAGTGCGCTGGGATAATAGAGCGCACCGGTGCGCTCAGGTACATAGGGTGCAGTGACAAAAAATATATATTTTTTAAAATTTACGCAAGGGCCGACACGGATTGGGATCCGACTATGCAAGTCCTCCCATGGGTTGGATGTCTTAGGCTTATATTTAGCGATACAAACCCTATAAATATAAATTGAAAAGCCCTAATTCTGAAATCACAGAAAGAGAGAGAATAAAGGGCAGAAACAAAAAAAATTTAGGGTTTGTTTCTAAAATGGTTTGTTGGTAAAACAACACATTTGCGGTGCACCATAATGAAATAGGGAACCGGTGCCGTATGTTACATATGGCGCACTGATAAAAACATATTTTATTTTTTTTATTTTTTATCACTGTACTTTCGTGATGCATTCGTATAACAGAGCGCACCGGTGCGCTATGTTACGCAGGGCGCACTGATGAAAAAAATCTGTTTTTTTTTTAGATTGACGGAAGGGCCAACATGGATTGGGATCCGACTATGCAAGTCATCCCATGGGTTGGATGCCTTATGACTATACAAACCCTATAAATCTAAATTGAAAAGCCCTAATTCAGAAACAAAAAGAATCTAGGGTTTTGTTTCTAAAAATGGATTTCTTTTTTTTTATTTTGTTTCTGAAAACTGCAGAAAAGGTAAAAAAAATTGCAAAAAAAAGTAAAAAAAACAATAAAATTTGATTTTGTTATTTTACTTCATAAAAAAACTACAGAAAAAGTAACAAAAAAAAATAGACTTTGTTTTTTTCTTTAACTGCATTAAAAAAACTGCAGAAAAAAGTACAAAAAAACAGTAAACTTTACTCAAATCGTTTGAAATTCTACGGTACAAGGTTTGAATTGCCAGAGGTTTGGAATTCTGATTGTCTGAATACTTCTGTTCGAACATATTTCCTTGCTCCACAGTGCTCTCGTGCTCTGTTTTCTCCAGGTATGTATCCTGCAAATCTCTGGTTGTGTTTTTTTACAAAAATAGTGAAATAATGAAAAGTGTTTAGTATTTAAAGAAATGTTTTATGAAATTAGATTTTCGAAAATATTTTGCCGCCCATTTTTCAATTTACCGTTTTTTTTTTTCACTTAAAGAAAATAGGGTTGCACTTTTTTTATTTGCGGTTATTCGTTTACTGGTGCGTCCTTTAATCGAAACGCACCAGGGCGCCATGTTATAAGATGAAACCTGTGCGCAATACCAAAAACGCACCGGTGCGGTTATCTGTGCATTACACACCAAAATTGCATTTAGGTTTATGCACCAAAATTTATTGTTGTTTTTCTCAAATGCAGGGAGAAAATATCATATATTATATGGAACGGAAAATTCTTCAAAATCCAACTCGTTCCGTAATATTTATCAAAGTCAATCGCGGATTTCTCTCTATCCATATGGAGACGTAATATTTACTTCAGATTTGTTTTATTTTTTGATTATCTAATTGAATATATGTTTTTTATCCATGCAGTCAATCATGCACAACTTAATTAAATTTATAATGTATACAAATTTGCAGGTTCATGCAGATTCAACTTCGAGTTCAGATGCACAAAATATTCAAACTACTCCAAAACGTCGGAAGTTCTTATCAGGAGCTGCATATCGCAAGGCGCATTTGGTAGACGAAAATGGACAGCCACTTCACCCTGCCAATTGTAACGATATTGCATCTTCTAGCCACAATCTTGGGACAATGATGGTAATTATAATTATAATTGTTTTTCATATATATTGATTAATATGTAATTATTTCAACGTCAAACCAATTTATAATCATGCAATATTGTCAACGTGGTTACTAATTGATATCATATATTTTGTACTAATCATGTTTAATTTTTTTTTTTTTTTTAATTATTAGGATTCTAGTGATGATGAACGACCTACCTACCATCTTCCATTGCACCCCATGACAATGTCAAATCGAGAGAAGGTTGAATTAAGATAAAAAATCGGAACGATACCAAGAATGGTTGAATCAACCACCGATTCAATTCCCGCTACGTCCATATTCACCAATTAGGAATGACTACAGCAATAGTAGTTCTTCACAAGCTGGCAATGGAGGCAATCAAATAGAGGTTGGTATGGATGATTACTTAAGGGATATGACTGCCATGGAGACTATGTTGTTAGATGCATTCCAAAATGATGATGAGGTAGGGGATGATGCTCATATCGCTGACACCTTTTTCGAAAGCCTTAAAGTTTCTTCCACCACCCCTCTCTTTGGAAATGGCGGTCAGTCAAAGTATACCTATTTGGGGACAATGATGTTACTGTACAAATTGAAAGCAAAGTTTGGCTTGTTGAATGCATGTTTCTCGAAACTTTTGAGGTAAGTTACCATAAAGTACTCCGCTTATATAAATTTGAAATATAATCAGTACACTGCAATGAACATTACAAATGGTAAATTTTATGAACGTTAATAATTATATCGACATTTCCATGATCACCAACTACAGGTTATTCAAAGATAAGGTTCTTCCGAGTGATAATGTCTTGCCCGGTAGCTGCGAAGAGGCAAAGAAATTTTTGAAAATGTTGGGTGTTGAGTACATATCATATCATGCATGTCCAAATGATTATATTCTATATAGAGGAGAATATGTAGAAAAAGAGATGTGTCCGAAATGTGGGTATGGCATGTATGATAAATCAAAAAAGAAGGGTAAATCACGTACTAGTCCTCCTTTTAAGATATTGAGGCACATGGATATAATCCCAAGGATTCAAAGGCTATTTCGTTGCAAAGAATTAGCTATGTTGCAGGGATGGCATGCCTCACACAAAAGTGAGTTGGGAGTTATGCGAATCCCAACTGATTCAATAGCCATGAAGCATATAGAGGATACATGGCCAGAAAAATTCAAGGATGAAGTACGAAGTCTACGACTCAGCATAGCCATGGATGGCATCAACCCATATTCCCTCTAGAACACCAAATATTCTGTTTGGCCTGTAGTAGTGATCAATAACAATTCCCCCCCATGGTTGTCCGTGAAGAATGAAAATCTTATGTTGGCTCTCAGAGTCCCTGGTAGAAGACAAGTGAAGAATATGGATGTCTACTTACAATCACAGGTAGATGAATTGAAGGAATTATGGGATGGGATAAATGTATACGATGTATCAAGACCCATCGTAGAAGAGAGGATTGTTACATTGTATGGCATATGTGCTTACACGACACATGATTATCCAGGCTTAGGAGTTTGCTTTGGTAAATTACATGTTTAGTTTATTGATTTGTTCATATATGTAACAATATTATTTCACATATTAGTTATTTAATTTGTTGTAATATTTGTTTTGGTCTTCATGATATTCTTTAACGTGCCATGCATATTAATTAATGTATACAAATATAATCTCGCAGGTCTTGTAACAAAAGGGTATTTTGGATGTAAATGTTGTAGACCTTCTCTGAAATCTAGATGGTCCAAGGACCTACGAAAGTCAGTGTACGATTGCTCCAGGGTATTCCTACCAGAAGAACACCCTTACAGAAAAGTAGCATCCGCTTTCAATGGTAAACGAGAGAGATCCCAAAGGCCTCCAATAATGACACCAGCTGAATGCTTAGAGCGTATCAGAGAGAGAAGGAGAATGAGTTCATAGAAATGTTAGATTCAAATGGGGAGCATATGTTCGATGATCCAGATTTCTTCGACACCTATGTTGAGAAATTGCCCATTGGGTTGAAAAGGAAATCTATCTTTTATTACCTCCCATATTGGGAGCATCTTTGGATTGCCCACTTATTAGATCCCATGCATATATTTAAAAATGTTTCATATTCTTTATGGAGGCACATATCATCGAAACAAAGTGATGCATTGGCTGTTAGGAAAGATATTATTACTTCAAAAACTAAAAATAAACATTGGCCAAGACGATTAGAAAGTACGGGATCAGAGGCAGGCACTGGTCCCTCTAATTCATGGTTTTTAAAAGAAGGTGATGTCCCATGGATTTAAAAAAAAGACGATATATCTTTGGCAAAGGAAGTTATAATGGATGTGAGGGTGCAAACTTCATACGGGTCTTCACTACGGCGCTGCTTCACTGTGGATGACCATTTTTCGGGGTTGAAATCGCATGACCATTTGAATCTTCTAAGAGTACATATAATGTCAAAAGCATGATTTTATTATTTTTTATATTCATAAAACATAACTAATTTTGTATATTATTACACGTGTTTATAACTTTGCAGTGTCATTATCCTTTGTTCGTGCATGGTTGTGTGAAACATGAATTCCCTCAAGACCTAGGACGTGCCATATCTAAATTATCTGCATTTGTACGTTGGATCACGTCAAAGGAGATTCATGTGGCTAGCATTCCATGGTGGCGTCAAGAGATAGTTGAGATTGTTTGTATGTTTGAGAAGGAACTGCCAATGAGTTTCATGGACTTACATGTTCATCTTCTAATCCACCTGGTAGATGAGGTTGAATTAGTTGGGGTTGTTTCTTGTCGTTGGATGTTCTTCTTAGAGAGGTACATGAAGAAATTGAAAGGTTTTGTTCGACAAAGGGCAAAACCCAAGAGGTCTATGGCAGAGGCGTACATATCGTATGAGTCTTTCTATTATGCTAGTGAGTACATCAAGCAGATCGACAACAGATCAGGTGTGGTGATTTGGGATGATGAAATGGATGAAGACAAAAGAGAAGGAGAGTTGCTCCAAACGAGTGGAAAAAAGTGCTTGATAAAGAGTAAGCAACTTATAATTTTTCAAATTTACAAAAAATAATCAATATTCATGTTGAACTTTGATATAATGTATATTTTGATCTCTAAGTACTATATAATGTTGTTTTGATTTCATTAGCGAATGAAAAAATTGAAGCAATCAATAAATTTGTTCTTTACAATTATGAAGCAACACAACCGTGGGTCGCATTGTACGAACAAAACAAGATGAAATGGGATAGTGACAGGAAAGAATTCAGATGGTTGAATGGTAGACGTGTGCCTTACCCCGATCATTTAAAAGAAAATATGCCAAAAATATGCCCCAAAAGTTGGGTTGCTGACCAAGTCAGAGACAAATACGGTGCTACCGGTCGTTACCCACGTGCTGAAGAGGATGCACTAAACGTAGGGATTGGGTGTAGCAACTCGGTAATAATATTTTTAATTTATATGTAAATTTGAAACTTATATTAAGACATCTACATTTCATATTTTAACTGTTGGATTATTATTTATAAGACACATGACACTATGATTTTTTTTTAACTTTTTTATAATAGGTGCATTTGTTCCCATCTATGTGGGCATATGGACACCATTTTTGCATAGAAAATGCCGATGCTGGAAAAATCACACAAGACTATGGAGTGGAATTTGAGTTCGATCAATCTAGTCGATCTAGCCACCGTGATCAAAACCCAGTACGAGGGACGTTAGGTTACGTCAGAAAGATACAAGAGATCATTGAAGTGTATTTTTCTTATTTCCAATGTGTTATTTTTAGGTGCAAGTGGTGGGACACCTTTGATCGGAATAATGTAAAGGAAGATCGCGATAGTAGGCTGACATGTATCAACTCTAGAAAGATGTGGGATGAAGCTAAGGAGCCCTATGTTTTCCCTAAACACTGCAACCAGGTGTTTTTTTACCCAAATGTGTTGGATAGGGATTGGTGGTTAGTATTGACACATGACCCTAGATCAAAACATATTTTTGAGAATAATGGTGTTATCATGCCATGTGAGCTAGAAGATAATGAGGTTGATCATGAGAACCGAGAGTGATATGGTATATGTGTTATTTCATCAATATTTATACTTTTTAAGATGGGTTTTTCGAAATATTAATATAATATGTATTTTGAATTAATTGGTAATTTGCATTGTGTTAATGTTAAAATCAATAATTCACTTGATAATTTGCATTAATTATGTTGATCTCAAAAACAATGGCACACTGTATAAATTAATTCTTTTTTTTGTATCTAAGATCGTAATAAAATAATGATAATTCTAAAGTACATGAATTTATTTGCATTATTCTCTAAACTTTATTATGTTACAATAAATCATATAATTCTAGATTTATTATTTTACAATTATTTAAAATTTACAAATTTACAAATTTAAAATTTTTAATAAATTCATTTCACATTAATACAATTAAAATTTTACAAATATTTTACATACAATTAGAATTAGAATTAGAATTAGAATTACAATTTTACAATTTCATGTACAATTACAATTTCTTGGATCAGGTGGTGGTGGCGGCATCTCCTCGCCATCAAAAGAGCCAATGTATACAAATATATACAAGTATACAACAATAATTAGACAATTTCATTACACAATTTAATAAAAACAAGTTAAAGAACATGTTAGAATAAATTTAAATAAAACAGTAATATTACCTCTATCATCTGGCGGCTCATCAACTGTGAAGAGGATGTTGGCACACCCTCGCCAATCCAACCCTGCATAAGGACAGGGGACCATAATGAAGGGATGCTCATCAACACTGGCTAGCAACTCCAGTACATCATCTGATATTCTCGCTGGAAAAAGACTCTCCTCCCTCTTGGGCATCATCTGCCCCCACATGTGCATATGTGCTTCAGTAACCGGCCTACGAGGCTGCCGAAGAAAACTAGGTCTCGTCTTTGGAAACCTCTCAAAAAATAAAAAAAAATCTTTGAAGCAAAAGGGAAGTTGAACCTCCCTTGTGCATGAGCACGACATCTATCTAATGCTATACAGAACTACCACAAAAAAATGGCAGACCACCTAACAAGTCGTGGCTGTTATAGTAAAGAATCAGCATAATATAAAAGCGAGCAACTAATGTGTTGCCCATCACTGGTGTTGTGCAAAATGGCCAAAATGATAAGTGAGAGACACTGGAACTCCTCACGACCAAACAAACCAGTACGTAACTGCCCTCCAGCAACTTGAAAATCTACAGGAGATACTAAATGTGCTCCAATGTATCTCTGGGAGTAAACTAATTAATTCCCTGCCACATAGCCAACTGGAACCTTGGGGAATGAGGGAAAATCCACCCCTCTCCTCGATAGCCCTGTAATAAAATATACATCCTCCTCAGTGGGTGTGTACCACTGGTTGATACCAACTCGGAAAACCTGTCGCTAGGCATTCCACCTTCGGATAAGATGTCTCAAAAACAAATTATGGGACTTTAGGGAAGAAGCCTCCTCATAGAACTTGATGAGTCCTACCTCCCTTAGGAGCCCCTGCGTCGTTGCTATAATAGGGCGAGGGTACGCATCTCTCTCCCTCTCTCTTGCCTCCCACAGGCGAACCATGTTATACTGTTCCACATGTTGTTATTGTGGTTGCCCCTCTTCTCTCCTTTCACGTCTTTGAGTGATTGAAATATTAAACACAATTTTTTTATTAAATGAAACATGTATTTAGAAATATACGTATATAAATATTTTCTGAAAAATAAATAAAACAATAGTCGGTGCACCCAAAACACAGTCACACACCGGTCTTGGTGCGTCTTTCAAAAGAGCGCACCGGATACGGTGCCCCTAATGATATTCAGCGCAGCGGGGGCAGTGCTCCAGATAATGTTTTTAGCGCACTGTTCACTACGTGCAGTGTCAGGAGAGCGGTGCGCTGACTACACTATACGCCCTGGGGTATATATCTAAGTCAGCGCACCACCATCCTACCATCGTACATAGTCGTCGGTGCGGTATTGTAAAAAGCCGCACCGCTGACGCAAGCCAAATATGGTAAGCCGTGCGCTGACAAAAATAACCATCCCAGGGTGGTTATATCAGTCAACGCACCGCATCACCACTATTCAACTCGGTCAACGGTGTGGCCAGGTAACCGACCACACCGCTCTTTATAAGGAAATTTAACATAACACGGTGCGCCTTTGGTACCGCCCCGAAACCGATGCAAATACCCTTAGCACCGATTTACCAGGCCGAACCGTTGACAATGTTGAATTGCGGTATGCGGTGCGCTGACCACATTATGTACCCCGGGGCGAATATGTCTGTCAATGCACCATGTTGCCGTGATACCACATTGTCAACGGTGCGGCCAGGTAACCGACCACACCGCTCTTTATAAGGAAATTTAACATAACACGGTGCGCCTTTGGTACCGCCCCGGAACTGGTGCAGATACCCTTAGCACCAGTTTACCAGGCCGAACTGTTGACAATGTCGAATTGCGGTATGCGGTGCGCTGACCACATTACGCACCTTGGGGCGGATATGTCTGTCAATGCACCATGTTGCTGCGATACCACATTGTCATCGGTGAGGCCTGGTAAACGACTGCGCCGCAGTTTTTAATTTTTTTTAAAATAACACGGTGCGCCTGGCGGTACCGCCCCGGAACCGGTACGGATACTGTTAGCACCATTTGCAGTGCTCCCTGTAAATTTATAGGCAACACCACAAACTGGTGCGAGCCGAACGACTCGAGCGCACCGTGCGACAATTTTTTTTTTTTTATTGGTTAATTTTAAGGTTTTTTGAAATTCTAATCCGCTAAAAGGTTTAATTATGGAAAACAAATAAAAATACCTGTACATTTACCGGTTGAGGAGGCATATTGGCTATAGAATTTGTAAAATAAATTTTGTCCACTGTTTTATAAATTTCAAGTTGGAGATTGGTGGCAATGCACAGCAGTAGTGCGTGCAATAAGTGCAATGGGAGCAAAGATGTCGGGGCGGCTCAAACAAGGATAACTTGCTTTGGTGCTTGAGAGCTTTGTAGCACTGAAAAAATTGAAAAATGTGGTTTTTTGGCCGGATTTTTTTTTTTTTTTTAACCCTGTTCCAGTGCGATGAGTTTTTACTGGCATACCCATGCGTTTACTGTATGCCACCCCAGGCCGTTTCTGTTTTCACACACTTTTATGAAGCATCGAGGAGGCGTATCTGTAATGCACTAGTTCTCTACAGTAATATGATGCACTGGGAATGGTGTCCGGTGAGCCAATGATTTGTACAGTTTTTTGGCCGTAATTTTTTTTATTTAACCCTTTTCCGGTGCGAGACGTTTATGGGGATCCTGGTGCGTTTCCGTCATTCCGCCCTGGGTGATTTCTGTTTTGCATGCTTTTTATGAGGCACCGGGGCTGAAGAGTTGACACACACCAGTGCTATTTCGTAATTAAACGCACCGGTGCTGTGTGTACGGAGCGCACGGTTTCCGATGTGCGAATGTTTTGCGCGGTTTTTTACCCGTAATTTTTATTATTTAACCATCTACCGGTGCATTGGGTTTATGGGCACCCCAGTGTGGTTGATTTATTCCACACCAAGCGGTATCTGTTTTCGCGCACATTTTCAGAAGCACCAGTGCGGTAGAGATGTAAGGAACCGGTGTTGTACAGGAATATGACGCACCAAGCGGGTATGTTAGGAGCGCACGGTTCCCGGTGTGCCTATGTTTTGTGTGATTTTTTGGCCATAATTTTTTATTTATTTAACCCTGTGCCAGTGCGCAGGGATTTTAGGGCGGCTTGGTGCATTGGTGACCCGGTGCGTTTAAGGGCGACCTGGGCGGTTTCAGTTTTCGCACTTTTTTTATGAGGTGCCGGTGCGCAAATTATGTGAAGTACCGGTGCTATACGGAAATACAATGCACTGGGTGGGTGTGTATGGAGCGCACGGTGTTTGGTGTGCCAATTTTTTAACCGCACTGGTGCTTTCTCGTGTTTAATGCACCGGTGCGTTTTACGGTGATAAGAGCACCGGATGAAATACATCTGCAAAAACCTCCGCCCGTCAACCTCCTATAGGAACTTCTGCTAGAAATGGATGTTTGGGGTATTTTTATAAGGGGTTCCTCAAAAACATCCGCTAGATGGTATTTTCCTTGTAGTGTGGGTTCACTTGTTAGCAAACCTCAGATTCACCATGTTGAGGAGCTTTAAAGGGGATTGAGCTTGATACTCTGCCCTTTCATGTATATCTGATCGTAAACTATTCCCCAAGGTGCATTTGTCTCAGTTGGTGACCTTAGTGGCCATAATATTTAGGATTTTTCCCAAGGTGACGGTGGAGGGAAGGTCCCACTGTACCTGGAACAGACGTTGACTAGACTCACTTGGAATTTCTGGAGGATACTCCTCACTTCAAGATGGCATAGTAGAGGTACTTGCACCAGACTGTTTCATTAAGTAGGTTTTCAGGGTAACTGTTCCAACCGTCAGTTTTCCACATTAACTTCTACGATTTTGAATTTCATCACCAACTAGTTTTTTATTGTGGAAACATACTGTTTATGTGTGGTTTGTTTCTTAGATTTTGTAGGCGCGTGTTCATTTTCTTGATTTATTAGTGACCTTAGGTGTATTATTTTTATTTTTTTTGATTTCGTGTGTTAAAAATATTAACTGTGGATGAGTTACCGAGACATTCACATAGAATGCAGCGGAAACCCCCTGAATATAGACCCAGTTAATTGGAAACAAATTAAATCTGAAAGAGTTTAACAATCAGGAACCGGGTATACATCCATTGTAATACATCCTGATTTTAAAGTTAATCAACCTAAGATAATTGAAAAAGATCAAGAACAACCAGAAATTTCTGAAGTAATCACAATTGAATCTGTTACCGGTGAATTGTCAGATACTCAATTCACTGAGCCTGAAATATCTGAACCTGAACCTGAATCTACTTCATTTGAGTCACCTTTGGATTTCATAGCTCGAACTCCTGGTCATCCTCGTTCACCTCGAGTGAAACTTATTATTACTAAGAATCTTCCTCCTGGCCTAATTAGTATTGAAGAGATTTCTGACAGGAAAGAATAGATTACAATTCCTCCGCATCAAGAATATTTAGATCTAAGGTTTAGTGAACAGATTTACCCTTACATTCCTTTTAGACTGGATCCTTGGTATAAATTACCTACTTTCTGCATAACTCTGGTTACAATTATTCTCCATGCCGCATCCCTTTTTACTCTATACCTAGAGGTAGTTACATGGCTTCATCAAGCATGTCTACCGAGTCATCTATCTTTCCTTCATCACCATAAAAATTTTAATATGGTGGTCCATCAGTTCCTTCTAGATGCCAGTCACTCTCTGGCACTTTCTCATGAGCATCTCCATCTTTCGAAAAATTTACACAATCAACTAGTCTCTATGAATCCACCACTGAATATTTGACAACATAACACGTCTATATGTTTTCCGGAAATATTCCTCAAGCTAGCTCTCAAAGTGGCTATATAGCACCTGGGGGAAAAAAAATCCTCAAGGAAATCAATTTCTCAAAGGGAAATAGCCTCTTCAAGGGCATCAACCTCTTTAATGGAAAATGACTCTTTAAGGGAAATTAGCTCTTCAAGGGCAGTTGTTTTATCAAGAGAAACTATCCTTTCAAGGAGGAAATTTTTTTACTGGAACTTATCCTTTGGTTGTAGGATCAAAATTTTCGGCTAATTATCAAACTTATGTTCCAATACCTCAAACTGGTTATGGTCAACCTTATCCATCACAAAATTTGATGGGAACTCCTTACCCAGGTGTTAATACTGTGTGCAATCCGTTGTTGAATCAACAATCTTTGCAACCTACTTTACAAGTACCTTATAATCAACATGCTCAACTAGCTGGACAATTTGGTTTTACCCAAGTCCAACATCCTGTTCAGAGTGCACTCCAAACTACCCCTCAAGTATCTGTGCATAGTAGTCAACAAACTGGTTCGAGCACTCCAGGTACTCCTATCTAGTCTGCTGTGAAAATTTATGTTCAACAACCAAGTACACCTATCCCTGGATTTTATCAAACCCCTGTTGTTACAACCCTTCAAACGACTGTATCAACTGTTACACAGGCAATCCCTCACATTACTGCTCATCAAACTGGACCTACAGTACAATCTACCATTCAAAACTATGTAGGACAACCTGGTGCAACTATAGTTCAATCAAGCCAACCTTTTACAGGTCAGTTTATTCAGAGTCAACCATTTCAAGGGAAATTCTTCAATATGGACAAATGGGACAAAATATAGTTTACCAGAGTCAACCATACCCTAGTTATACATATCAAATACCAGCTCAACCTCAGTTTGGTATCTCAGGCTATCCCAGGTTATCCTAGATATCCTCCTTCGTGTACTAGTATTGTTCCTCAAGGTTTTTAATTTTCACAACAAGAACCTAACTGTCAGTTACCATTCATTTCAAATTTATACTTACCAGACTTGTCTCGGCTAACGAATGATCCAATTTATTATCTTCCGTTTTGGCCAGCAGTGCCAACTAAGTTGCCCAGTGATATACCAAAGTTTGAAGGAAAATCAAGAGAAGACCCCTCAAATCATGTGATGAATTATCATCTTTGGTGCGCATCCAACTCCTTTATCAATGATTCCATTCGATTGAGACATTTTCAGAGAACATTGATCGATTGAGCTTAAAAGTGGTACATTGAGTTACCACATGGTTCTTTCAATAATTTCAATGCTTTAGCAACAAACTTCCTAACTCATTTTCAGTTTCCAGTCCATTATGACAATGGCACAGAACTTTTAACTTCATTAAAACAAAGTAGGTCTACATAAATTTCATATCACATACACGAATGGCGACGTAGATGACGTTTAGTGAAAGTTTTTATTCCGGACCAAATTTTGGCAGAATGGTTTATTAAATCATTACTTCCAAAGATTACTGAGGATGTCGCTAAGGGAGGCGTTGTAACAAAAGGACAAGTCATAGGCCAAGCGCAGTACTTAGACCTCGTATACACACAGTCTAGTACTCTATATGAAAAAATTCCTGATTTACCATGCCCAGGTCAACTTACTGCAACTGCTTTTGGTTCTCATTCTACAGATGGTGTAATTGGTACAATTAATACTACAAAGAGTAAGAAGAAATCATCTAACTATACTTCTCCAATTATAACTCTACTAGATTCACCTAAAGGAGACCCGTCCCTCTAAACTTCTGTCAAAATTCACGTCATAGACTCATCTACAAGTAAAGCTAAATCTGGAAATAAGAAGAAAGGGAAGGGTAAAAATAAACAAAACACTTCTCCCAAAGAGAAAGTTGAAAAAACCGAACCATTAGACAAAAAACGGAAACCTCGTTATCCTTGTCTTATCTATGATGATGATCACTACACCAAAGAGTGTCCACATTGGCCGAGGTATCCAAATTTGTCAAAGGTTCATCCACACCTGTTGTCTTAAAAGATCCTTTTCCATCTCAAGATAGCAAAATTATCAGATCTTCTTCCAATTCATCGGAAGATATTTTTATGATGTCTCAGGTCATGGTTGCAACACGATCTCAAGATTATGGATCTAAGAGTCCTGTAACTGGTAAAGAATCTGATTCATCCAGTTAAATACCAGTATCAACTCCTTCAGTTTCCAAATCACTGCAAATCGAGAAACCTATCCCTGATTTAGTGATTAAACTGCCTGCCAAAGGTGAACTTCAAAAATTGAATTTCAATCCACATGTGAGAGTCACTCATAGTTACAACATTGTTGAAGATTTGGCCATATCCCCTTCAACAATTTCGGCCCTCAAGTTGCTGCAATCCATTCCAGCTTAGAGGAAATTACTATTATCAGATATAGGAGCTATTGATCCTCAAGAATCGAATATAATTGTCTTTGATATAAAAAATTTTGTACCTAGACTGCCACATCAAATGGATTTTCAAATTCCAGTATTAGTCAAATTAAGGCGAGTTTTTCGCACTATAATTGATGAGGGAGCATCTACGTGCATTATGTCCTTAGCTTGTTGGAAAAATCTTGGTTCTCTGAAAATCAACCAGTCACTGACCATCCTTAAAGCCTTTGATGGAAGAGGTTTTCGACCATTCATAATACTCTAGGATTTGCCTATAGAAGTAGAAGGAAAAACTGTAACACTAGAGGGGGAAGTTGTTGATGCCCCTCTTGATTACAACCTTCTTTTGGGTCGCAGTTGGTCTTATGCTATGAATATTTTTGTCTCATCATTATTTCAGATGATAATGTTTCCTCATAAAGGAAATATTGTTAAAATCGACTAATTGTCTTACTTCGATTCAGACGCTACTTCTACAGATAGTATCCAACATGTTAGATCTAAGACTTTTGTGATCCATAATGTAGATAAATGTCTTTTGGATTAATCACATCATTAGGATTTGGTCGATGTTTTGAACCATATAATATGGTTCATCCTCAAGATAAGGTGAAGAAAGGAAATCAATCTTAAATAATAAATAGTAAGGCCGCATCATTGCCCGGTCATCGCTCCTAGAACTAGCCGTTAAAGACTAGCCATTATTTTACTAGGCTAGTTAATTAGTTAGAATATTAAAAGTTTTTTAATTATTTTTATTTTTATATAAAAGGTTAATGAATAATATAATAATATAATAATTTAATAAAAAATTAAAATTATAAAATTAATAAAAAAAGGGAGAAGGGTTAATAATAGCATAGCGAATAATCTTAAATTAAGAAGAGATATTAAATAATTTAAAAGGAGAGATTTAATTTATAATTATTATACTAATATAATAATCTAATAAAAAGTTTAAATTATAAATTTATAGAAAAGGGATAAGGGTTAATAATAGCATAGGGAATAATCTTAAATTAGTAAGAAATATTACATAAAAATGGAGAGATTAAATTATAATTATTATAATAAGCGAAGAGGGGAATATATATATATATATATAAGGGTAAGAATTAATATTATAATATAATTCAAGGGATAATAATAAGGCCTAAAAACAAAAACGAGAGAAAAAGTAAATAAGGACAAGACTAGAAAAATAAAATTAAAATCAAAGGGAGGGGAATAAAACAAGAGAGAGAGAAAAAACAAAGACACAAGGCGGAAGGAACTCAACGCACGGGGGAGAAATCACCAAGATAGGGTTGGAGTCCCTGTCCGTCTCTTTCTTAATTTCCACCCATCATCTCTGTTGAGATTCTTAGGATGTCTCTCAATTTCAATAGCCTCCCTCAACTTTCTATGATGGAAGTGATCCACCATAGCAATGAATTTGGAGTCTTCAATGAACACATGGTGACATGATTTCCCAGCATTCTATGCAAGAGAAAAATTGCGGGATCGATTGTGTCTAATGTCTACAACATGTTCATGAACCCTCTGTCTAATGGATCGACCTGTTTCCCCAATACAGGGAGTACCACAGGTGCAAGGTACTAAATAAACACCTTTTATGTACTTTGGGTCAATAGGGTCCTTGACAGACCCAAGAGAATTCCTGATAGTACAGAGAGGCTTGAACGAAGAGGAGACACTATTTATCCTAAGGACATGGGAAATTCTATCCGTGGTCCCTTGGATAAACGTGAGATTAAGCTTGGAGATAGGATCCACCCGAGTAGACTTGTCCCTTAAGCCTTTGAAGGCTTTTGAAAAGGACTTAAGACCCTGAGATATGCTATACCCATTAGTCTCAAACACATCAAGAAGATGGGACTTCTCCGATTGCAAGGGGCTATCATCAGATATTCTAAGAGCATGGGTAGCCAGAGTGCAGAGAACACCAAATTTATGAGCAGGAAAATGATGAGATTCAGCATGAAGATACTGCTCAGTGTGAGTCTTCTTGCGAAAAACTTGGTGAGAGATAGAACCATCATCCCTTCTAGAGAGAATAATATCTAAGAAGGGAAGGTAGCCATCCACCTCTACTTCCATCATGAATTTTATGTGATCTGACTGGGAATTCAAGTGACCAAGAAACAAATCTAAATTCTCATGACCATGGGGCCAAATGACACAGGTATCATCTATGAACCTATTCCACTTCTTAGGGCGAAATTGAGCTGAGGCCAAGGCCTTCATTTCAAAATCCTCCATAAATAAGTTAGCAACAAAAGGGGAAAGAGGGGAACCCATGGAGACCCCACAAGTTTTCTCATAGAAATCACCTTGGAAACTGAAAAAATTCGAGCTGAGGCACATGACCACCAACTTAGAAGTGTCCTGGTCTGCGACCCGCTTAACAACTTCAATGGCCTCTCCTTTTTTATTTAATATCTCTTATTAATTTAATATTATTCCCTATGCTATTTGTTGGACACCTAATCCTCTATGGGTAGGTGTGGAAGTCAAACAGTCACAAAGGAGTCCAAGTCTTGGAAGATGAATCCAAGGGTCACACCAATGTAACATAAATAGACATCTATGGTGAATAATATGAATATCTTATTCTTATCTTTCTATATGTGTGTTTATTGTCATGTGTATTTACCATGCATGTTTAACATGGTACCATAGCTACAGGCGTATTCCTGCCGTACTCTAAATTGAGCCATTATCCTTCCATCTACGACACACCATTCTTGCACGTAACGTCAATTGAAGTGGCCCTGACATCTTTGAGGTCCGTCATTTCCAAATTCAGATCTGGCTCTCTGAATTTGTCAGATTTTATATTTTGAGCAGTCTTGGAATTCTTGTCGTTATCCACCAGTATGGCTTAGTGTTTCCTATTCTAACCTGATGCACTCCCTGGCTCTCACCACTCCAAGTTTCTCAGTTCCATAACGCATCCTAAAAAATACACCATTGTTTTGGATAATTTTGGGGCAACGTCGCTTCACATCACCCATGGTGGGAGAGAGTGGTAAAGGTGGGTGGGAAAGGCAGTCACACTTGCAGTCAAGCCTCTCCACCAACATGACACACTGCAGGAAGGTAATCAATATGTAGCAACGTCCACTACGTTGTTTCTCTGTTCATTTTTATTTCCATTTGGCTTCCCAATGGCTGTTGAGTTATTGCAAGTCCTCCTGGAATGCAAGTGATGGAATTAAATTGAAGGGTTCTTGTTTCTCCTTCGAAAGAGAAATAGATCAAATTAGAGATGCAACTAATGAGAAGGTTGCTGGAATATTGAATGCATTGAAGCATGAAATTATTTTTATTTGAACTTAAACAATGGATACATTGTTCATATTCTGTGTTGAAGAATAAAACTAGGATATAGTACGTTGGAGACCATGTGTTATAACTAATTATGCGCATATTTAAATCTTCCTCCTATATGCAACATATCGACTCCTATCGGCCCCCAGATTCCTCGCCTTGCAGCCCTCCATACTTCAAACATTTCTCTCGGTAACATATGCACAATATTTTTAACAACCATGAATGTTTTTGCATTGTGATTGAAGAGGTCGAGGCAGAATTCCATGCCAGAATTCTCACAGTAGTCTCAACACCTATAGTCGGCCCTTCTGCCCTCTCCTATACCCCTCAGCTCATAGTAACCCGAGAATTCCATTTCAGCATCGCTTGAGAAGCCTCCCCCTTATGTGAACCTTCCACCTCCATTGTCATGTTCATAGTCGAATTTTGTGGCATTTTAATCTCAGACCATAAAGAATATGATTGAGCATACGAGCTCTGCCAGTGCTATTCCACTGCCCAGCGTTTCTAGAAAAATATTCTTGAAGCATTATTTGAAGGACTAAGGAAGAGTTGTAGAGTGCAGACCAACCTGATTAATGAACTGTTGTGAGCTTCTGTCTTGCTGCATGGGACGTGTGATCATCCCTGCTTCTCTTTGTGGAAATAATCGCAACTTGAAATAGCTTATCCCTCACATTCGAAGGCAATGCATCCAATGCCTTATTATGCCCACCAAACATTGGAATGAGATACATGGCTTTTACTTGTGCAGGATACTACTACTTACCGAAGAAGAGAAGATAATGGAATATTTAATGTATATGCGTTGAAGGCGTTGAATTGGAATCTCTTGTGCGTTGAGTTTTTGAAGACCGTGACCGTCTCTACAATGCGATATGATGGGTATGTTGGTTGTCCATGTATGAATGCATGCATTGGGTTATTTCAGTTCTTGTGAAGGTCATTGAAAAATGCGTTCGAACATGCATTGTAATGGTCTTGAAGTCTGTGCGTTAACACTCCTGGTTCGTGGGTTGGTTTCTCCCAAGCTTTCTCCATGTAATTATTTGTGTTGACTTGATTTCATGGATTATAAATCCGAAAAAGGTAGAGTAGAGAGCTGCTACTACAGAGAAAGACGTTCCGCCATACAATTCCACAGATCATATCTACACCTTGGCACTGTGTTGGAGAGCTCTATCTAGACTCTAGAGAACATTGCGAGGCGTGCTTACAGTTTGCGTTGTCCGAAATATATAACAATTGCATAGCTAGATCCATTGGAAGCAAAAGTATTTAACGTGCTTTGGATAATCCTTGGCATAGTATCCACTATGGCTGGATTGACTGCATCCATATCCATTTGAAAGTGCAAATATTCCTCTCGTCGCAAACACCGGGAAGGTCTTTCTCGAATTGGAGGTCTTGAAGTTGCTAAATGATTCGGTGTGTTGTTCTGATTAACTTCTATACCATGAAAGTCTATTATGTAATTAATACCACCCAAAATTCCTAAAGCTGGTATTTTCCTCATTATTTTTTGCTAAGGGCGGAGCTGCAAGAAAATTTTTAAGGGTTTAAATGGATCAAATTGATAATTTATTAGAGTTATTGAGAAATTTAATCATGTCTACTGTTGAAAGCAAAGTTAAAGTCAGCAAAGACACTCTCTCTGAAATTTAGAATTGTTTACAAAGTGCACATGAAAAGATTGATTTTCTGCAGCTTGAATCTCAGCTTCAGCAAGAAGAATTACAATAGCGGAGTCATCATTCTGAACTTGTTTCTATTCAAAAAATTGAAAGAGACTCCCATAAACAACAAGTCAGTAATGTTGCAGTCGATTCACATTCAGTTCCTTGTACAAGATCAGATTTACATGTAGATGCAACAACTCAGTCTGTACTTCCCAAGCCCATCATCAGACCTTGGGAAGAGCTTGTCCATAACAAGCACCGAACAAGTCTTGGATATGACAAGGAGTTGTCCTTTCATATTCCGGAATAATCCAAGCCCATCAAATTTTAGAGTGCCAGATTTCTTCATGACAGTTCACCTTCAGCTGTTCCAGAACCTGCTCCTCTTCCACAGTGACAACAACAAATTGAAAAATACCAACACTGTGATTGAGTTGGCCATACGAAAGATCACTGTTTTGATCTTCACCCATGCAAGCACTGTAGTCGGCACACCCATTCTTCACACAGATGCTTCAGAAACAAGCCTCCTGCAAGAACATAGATTCATCTTGGATGGATCGCTTCTTGGCAATGGGCATCAACAACCAAGAAGATGTTTAAGTCGCATGTCAGAACTTGTTCTAGAATATTGAACAAACTTGCAGTTGAGTTTTCGCCATCATCTCACCTTGTACCTGACAGGGGGGGAAATGGTGGTCATCTACAAGGTTCGACACCACATCAAGCGAGCCTGAGCCACAATCTCTCATTCTAGATTCAGAGTTGTAGCCAGAGACACAACAATTCAAGCGAGACTGAGCCACAATTCGTCATTCCAGATTCAGAGTTGTAGCCAGAGACACAGATGCCCATGGGAATGCCTTTGGTTGGTGGACAACCTTAACCCATTAATGTGAGGTTCATATTCTTCCTCTTCAAAGAATTCAGAGCACTTCCTCTAGCAGAAGACTTCAGCTTCTTGGCAGCCTTGGTAGAGTTTCGGGAAATGCATCAAGCATTCTAGTGTTGGTGGTCGTCCTTAAACCATCATAGGTTGTAGACCTCCCTTTTTGTAAGTTGAAGGTCTCCCTCTTCAAATATGAGGGACACTTCCTCTAGCAGAAGCCCTCAGCTTCTTGCCAGATTTGGAAGAGTTCCGGGAACTGCAATAAGTGTTGCGTTCTAGTGTTGGTGGTCATCCTTAAACCACCTCTTTATGCCAACATTTCAGAGAGCTGATTCAGCCTAAGTGATGCCATGCATACTTTGCAGTTTTGTATTACAACTCTCTTCTTGGACTCACACATACCCCTTCGGATTAAGGGGGGGAATGTTGGACACCTAATCCTCTATGGGTAGGTGTGGAAGGTGAACAGTCACAAAGGAGTCCAAGTGACCTTGGAAGATGAATCCAAGGGTCACACCAATGTAACATAAATAGACATCTATGGTGAATAATATGAATATCTTATGCTTATCTTTCTATATGTGTGTTTATTGTCATGTGTATTTACCATGCATGTTTAACACTATTATTAACCCTTATCCCTTTTATATAAATTTATAATTTAATTTTTTTTATTAAATTATTATATTTTTCTAATAATTATAAATTAAATCACTCATTTTTAAATTATTTAATATCTCTTCTTAATTTAAGATTATTCCCTATCCTATTATTAACCCTTCTCCTTTTTTTTATTAATTTTATAATTTTAACTTTTATCAAATTATTATATTATTCATTAACCTTTTATATAAAAATAAAAATAATTAAAAAACTTTTAATATTCTAACTAATTAACTAAACTAGTCAAATAAAGACTAGTCTTTAACGACTAGTTCTAGGAGCGATGACCGGGAAATGATGCAGCCTTACTATTTATTCTTTGAGATTGATTTCCTTTCTTCAACTTGTCCTAAGGATGAACCACATTAGATGGTTCGAAACGTCTATCAAATCCTAATGATGTGATTAATCCGAAATACATTTATCTAAAGTATCCAACATGTCAGAAAAACAGTTATCCCTTACAAAGATGTTGGGGTAAGACTAGTAAAATATTCTGATCTCATGGGAACTTTCGCTATGCCTTCTCCCAATGTACGCGCACTATTTCCAATATCAATATGATCACATCAAGCATAATGTAATTTGAAGACACATGGAATGTGCCTTTAGAATCAAAATTGGACTCCTATGGTGGCGAGATTTCTTTAAGTCCTTTTGAATCGACATATGTAGTAGTAAAATCGTGTTCTGATACTACATCAACTTCTACTGATCAAATGAATGTGGTCAGTGAAGAGTCATATTCTTTATCAAGCTTAATGTTGACATCATTTCTGAACCCTTTTCAACAAGTATTTGAAACTGATGAAAATATTCGAGAAATTTTGTCATCGGATGAATTGCCATGGGATGATCTACATAATAAATCTTCTCTCTTGCGTGACCTTGATAAAATTGAAAATGATTTTCCATCCATTTTTACAATTGATTTGTTAAGGAGCCTCAAAATCCCACATCGATTATACATTCATATTCTGAGAAAACTCCTATTGACATATCTATTAAACTTGGAATAATTGAGAACATTCAAAGGTGGTTCTTGTTCAATTAAAGATATCAAAACTTACAAAGTCCTATTTCAGGAATTCCGAGACATTTTTTCCTGGTCTTATGAAGAAATTCCAGGTATTTATCCTAAGATTGTTATTCATTAAATTAAGACATACCCAGATGCTAAGCCTATTAGACAAAGATTACGTCTGATACATTCGCGGAAAGTTGCTGCAATCAAAGCTGAAGTTGAAAAATTACTACGAGCAGGATTTATTTATCCTATTCCTTTAACGGATTGGGTATCTAATATAGTTCCCGTAACAAAGAAACAAGGGACTATCAGAGTATGTGTCGATTATAGGGACATTAACACGGCTTGTCCCAAAGACAATTATCCTACCCCCAATATTGATCAAATTATTGATGATTGTGTCAAAAACGAAATATTCTTGTTTATGGATGGTTTTTCCTGGTTACAATCAAATCAACATACTCCCTACTGATAAGCCTAAAACAACATTTATATGTCCTTGGTACACAATGCATATTTTAAATTACCTTTTGGACTAAAAAATGCTAGCATGACTTTTCAAAGAGCTATGTCCTATGCATTTCACGATATCGAACATATTGTACATCCCTACATGGATGACTTACCTGCTCATTCTTTACACAGACAATATCATCCTACATACTTACGTGCTATCTTTACGAGATGTAGGCATTACAACATTCGTTTGAATTTGCACAAATGTGTTTTTTGTGTACAATCAGGAAGTTTACTTGGGTTCGTTTTTTCAAAAGAGGGAATTCGTGTCGATCCATCAAAGGTTGAGGCTATTGTTAATCTACCTCCTCCCACTCTTCACCAAATCCAAAGTTTGCAGGGGAAAGAATTTTTTTTGCGTCGTCTTATCCCGAACTATCCAGAGTTAACGAAAGGTTTTACACAGTTGCTGAAACAAGATGTTAAATTCATTTGGGACGATATTGCCAATAAATCTTTTGATGCACTTAAAAATGTGTTGACCCATGCACTGTTATTGCATCCGACCAGTTACCACCGGGATTAATTTTTGTATTTGGTTGCATCCGATTCCACAATTGGAATGGTTTTAGTTCAAGAGGATGATTCTAACAATGAACATGTGATTTATTACCTAAGTCGGAATCTCATCGTGATGGAAATCAAGTATTCACATGTGGAGAAATTGGCCTTGGCAGCTGTTCAAGATGTCCAACGTTTCCATCATTACATATTGTTACGCAAAACCATAGTGATATCTAATTGAAACCTGATGATGTACATTTTGACAAAGCAATTTCTCGGGGGAAAATACTCCAAATGGATTGTTATCCTACAAGGGTTTTATTTGGAGTTTGATAAATACAAGTCTAAGAAATCGCTAGTATTTGCTGAACTTATGTGTGATTTTCCCAATACTGCGTCTTAAATGGTGGTAGAAAATCCTCTCGCTGATGAATCTGTATTTCTAATCAGTACTTTAGATCCTTGGTTTGGGTATATCGTTATATATCTCCAAACCTAAAACTTTCGACTAGAGCTTTCACGATCAGATCGACAGAGAATTCGATATCAATCTCAACCATACAATGTTGTTGGTGACACTCTTTATCGTTGTGGTGCCGATTCTATTTTTCGATGTTGTACAACCCATGAAGAGGCTAAAATGGTTTTGAATGATTTCCATTCTAGAGGGTGTGGTGGTCATATTTATGGGCTTTCCACAACCCAAAAGATATTGCGCACTGGCTATTTCTGGTTGTCTTTATTCAAATACTGTATTCTCACGGTTAGAAAGAGCCAAAATTTCCAGATTTTTGATCGAAAGATGCATGCACCTCCAACTCCTCTTCACCCAATTATTGTTGTCGGTCCTTTCGCCAAATGGGGCATCGATTTCTTCACATGTAACCCTCAATCGGCTGAGGGCCATGTGTATATTATTCTCGCTGTATATTACTTTACCAAATGGGCTGAGGCGATGCCTACATTCGCGGATGATGGCAAAATTGTAACAATTTTCATATTAAATCATGTGAATGCTCGTTTCGGTGTCCCTCAAGCTATCGTTACGGACCATGGAAGCCATTTTCGAAACATTATGATGACCGAAATTTTTGATCAGCTTGGGCTACGCCACGATAATTCTACACCATATTACCCATAGGATAATGGTCAAGTTGAGGCTGTCAACAAGGTTTTAACCAACATCATTAAACTGATTGTTGGAACTCATAAATCTAATTGGCATACCATGTTTTTTTCGGCATTATGGGCATACCGTACCTCTGCAAAAATTTCCATAGGGTTCACTCCTTTTCAACTTGTTTATGGTTTAGAAATTTTTCTACCCATTGAATGTGAAATACTGTCACTCAAATTAGCCATTGAATTATTACTAGCTACCTCTGAAGAGGAGAAACGATTTCTATACCTAGCAGAGTTAGATGAGACTCGTCGCACCGTTGCATTAGCTGTTGAAGATCATAAAAAACGTGTTAAAGCTCAGTATGATCAAAGTGTTAACCCTTGCATATATTTGGAAGGTTACCTAGTTCTAGGATACGATCAAGCTCACGACAAACTAGGCGCTGGTAAATTTGAACCAATGTGGCATGGTACCTATATTGTTAAGCACGTGCTTGCAAAAGGAGTCTATGAATTAATTAATTATGACGACGTCTCTTTAGATAAACCTATAAATGGTATTTATCTCAAGAGATATTATGCATGACCCTTCGTGTGAATATCCTCCTTGTACATTAGTTACAATTTTAGAACAATGTGACATAGGATTAGTTATTTTTGTTTAACAAATTTTGCTACTTTTCGTGCTTATCTTGATTACTGTTGATATTGAGATGTCGACATTCCTTCAAACTTACGTTGGTTTTGCTTACGATGCCTATCGTAGTACACGAAACATCTCTTCCGCGGCTTGGGTTATCTATTCACCCACCGATGAGTTAGTCTCTATACATGGGATATGCCTTGGTCAAACAATGAACAATATTATAGAATATAGTGTAGTAATTGAGTTATTATGATCTGAAATTGATATTTAGTTAATGTTTTGCTAATTATAGTTTTAGAATTAACATGAAAGTGCTTTGGTGTGTTTCTTATATAAGGGTTTATACATGTGCTTATGATTGACAATTCATTGAACTTGATGAGATTAAGTATATTTCATGAATTGAAAAACATGGAAACTCAATGTTGAACAAAAGAATATAAAAACACAACAAGCACAAATAACATAGAAAAATACACAAGTTTTTGATGAAGGAGTTCACCCCTCCTGGGCTACATTTCCTTGGTCCAACTTCATACTGTGGGCCTTTGTATTAGCTTAAATTGTACAAAAGTGTTGTTTACTGTCTCCTGTTTCCTTCGCAACTTGCTCCAATAGCTCCAAAACATCAAAATCTACCAAGGATGACTCTTCCCAATCCAAAATTGGTCGAAAATTTCCTCAATTATAAAAAAACCAAATTTTCCTAGTTTTCTCCTCTAACTCTGGAAGTCTGCTAGTTAACTCCACTAAATGTGGAGCTTCTCTGCATTTGGCGAGTCCACCAAACCTACCGCTAAGTTCAGCACACAGTTAATTAGTAATAAGTATGAGTTTAAGTGGATAAGCGGATAGATAAGCTTGGTTAGTGGCGCGTTTAACGCAAACCACATTTTAGCACTAAACACGGGTTTACGTGGGCTAACCACGAATTAATGTTAACAAACCACGTTTAATTTCATTTTAATATCCCTCTGGATCTACTTTAGCTCCTGGTCTTCGATGCTCGGACATGTGGGAGGGGGCTGGCCCACAGGGCTGACCCCCTCTGAACCCCCAAACTCTGTGGTGACAATCTTCAAATAGCGGTGGTGTCCCTATAGGGTAAGGAACACGGTGGATGGTATAGTGGTAAGTCGTTGGAGCTCTACACAGGTGGTCTTGGGTTTGACCCCGACCCTCACCATAAAATTTTGTTGCAAATAACTTCGGTCCGGACCATAGTTTATGACTTTGGTTTAAAATTTATGTTGATATATATATATTGCACCATGACTGTGGTTTCGACCTTGATATAAAATGTATGTAATAATATATGCCCAAAATTTTAATTTTATATGAAATTTGGCTTAAATATAATGTGCCCATCCAACCTGCTATAGGGGAGGGCACGTGGAAGCCTCTGGCTGCGCCACATGGCCCTTCTCCATTGGCCTAAAATCCACCATAAAAACATAATAATCCACCATAGATAATTCCAAACTTAGGATTAGGAGGAAAAATTCAACTTACCCAAGTAACATTGGTGAATCCAGTGATGACACTTATCACAGTGTCACTGGCTGAAATATAGAGAATATTCCTTGAAGATTCCTGAGGTGTTGACTGTCAAGTCATCAGTCTATCACTGTTCTGCACAATTTTTACCTATTTGAGAAACAAACATTAGACCATAACTTACTCATACTAACTCAGATTTTGATGAAACGAGTTGTGTTGGAATCTTGCTGATGAGCTCTATCTAGTTGCTATGGTTTGGAGAATTTCTGAGCACTTTTATTTTTTAGCTAAATACTGAGCCTCTGATCATTCCTCCCCACTAGAAGCCTTTTGGACCCAAAAATATACTATAAATTGTTCAACAGGTGAGGGTACAACTCCCTCACCCTTTCACTCTCCATCCATTTGGCCTTTGAAGGATTTTGTCCCTTGAGTCCCACTCTAAGGTATTTGACATTCCCTCTTCTTGAAGTTCTGATTCTTCTGTCAAGTATGAGATCTTGCTGAAGTTCATCAAGATATTTTGGTGAGAAATCATCTATTGATGGTATATAAACATACTGTTCTTGATCATCAATCAAAGGAGGCTCAAACAATATCAAATTCTCAACATTAACGACATAATATATTTGCATATAAGGAGGCAAATCTAGCTTAAATGCATTAGTACCATTCTTTTCCAGAATTTTAAATAGGCCATAACGGATTGGCTTGAGATTTTTACCTTCCCCTTGCAATATTTATTTGTTTATGTACAACCAAAATTCATCTCCAACCTGGAATTTGTGATCAACACGGTGTTTATCATGCCTTGCCTTGTAGCTGCTTTGACTCTTTTCAAGTTGCTCTTGCACTGTGTGATGCACCAACTCAATTTTCTTAATGAAATTCCTTGCCTTATCTATGTCACTATGACCATCTATAGCGGCATATATCTCAAAGATGAAGTCCAAAGTCACTCTTGGCAAATACCAAAAACATGCCTCAAATGGTGACATGTTTGTGGAAGAATTATTTGCCCTGTTGTATGCATGTTGAATGTAATGCAACTATTCATCCCAAAACTTGGGATGTTTGCTACAATAGCCTCTAAGAAGATGAATAACTGCCCTGTTTACTCACTCGGTCTGACCATCTATTTTTGGATGAAATTTTGTACTCTTCTTCAACTTTGTGTCCATCATGTCCCATAATTTTGCCCAAAAATTCCCAACAAACCGGGAATCCCAATCACTCACAATAGAAGTAGGAAGACCAAAATGAACCCATACATTTTGAAATAAAATATTATCAGTTTGTTCAGCTATAATTTTTTTCTTACATGGCATCAAAAAACACATTTTGCTGAACCTATCTACCACAACATACAAGTAATCATGACCTTTCCTTGACATAGGAAGACCACCTACAAAGTCCATTGAGATACTCTCCCAAGGATGTGAAGGCACCAGAAGTGGAGTGTACAATCCAAGTTTCCTATTACTAGGCTTATTTCACATAAATAACATCCTCTAATAAAACGAGATACACTATCAATCATGTACGGCCAATAACAATACCTTTGGATATTCACTACTATCTTGCCTACACCGAAATGTCCAACAATCAATGATGTGTGTGCCTCCCTTGTGATACTGTTTCGTTCTCCCTGTGGTATACATAACTTGCCCAAGTGATACAAAAAACTGTTATGCACATGGTAATCTAACTCTTCATTTTGTTTTCCTTGACTCAAGCTTTCACACGCATCTTGAAAATCACTATCATACGCATATTGTTCAATGTGACTTTCATGCATAACTAAATTGTGATTGAGTATAATAGATGAATTTACAATAGGCCTAGAGAGCATATCAAATACCTTATTGTAGATTCCTTTTTTGTACCTGATAACCAAAATGATTTTTTTGTGGAAATCCCATCCATCCGAAATGTCTTGATTGCTACAACTTTGACTGTGATTGTAAGTACTGCAATGGCTGATGGTCGGTATGGATAATGGTATATTTCCCCATCAAAGAGTGCTTCCATTTATTTAAACTTTGTACCAATGCATATAACTCTTTGTCATAGTTGGGATAATTAGTCACAGCTCCATTAAAAATTTCAGAATGAAATGAAATAGGCTTACCATGTTGCATGAGAACTGCTCCCATAACATAATCACTTGCAAATGTTTGGATCTCAAATGGCTGTCTAAGATTCGAAAGAGCCAATACCGGTGCTGAAATTATATTTTTCTTTAAATAAAAAATGTTTTTTTTTTTCTGCAAATCTCCCCAATGGAAGACTTTCTTAACACTTGTCAATTCATGTAACAGAGTTGCAATGGAAGAAAAATTAGCAATGAATTTCCTCCAATACTGTGTTGCCCCAAGAGAGCTTCTTACCTTTGTAACTGTATTGGGCTTGGGCCAATTCAGAATGACCTCTACTTTGGAAGGGTCTATCTTCAACTCACCTCCTCCAACAATGTGTCCCAAATACACCAAAATAAGTCTTGCCAAACTCACACTTCGACATGTTTAAAAATAATTGCTCTTTTTTCAAGACATCAAGTACCTTGTTCACATGCATGACATGTTATTCTCTTGATTTTTTGAATATAAGTATGTCATCTAAGTAAAAAATGATGAAGTCATCTAGAAATGGTCTAATTACATCATTCATGGCTCTCATGAAAGTAGTTGGAGCATTTGTTAGACCAAATGACATAACTAGCCACTCAAACAATCCTTGTCTAGTTTTAAAAGCAGTTCTCCAAATGTCTTCCTCAACTATAATAACTTGATTATAACCACTTTTCAAGTCTAACTTAGTGAAAAATATTGCATACTTTAACTGATATAGAAAGTCATCAATGCATGGGAGTGGGTAGCGATTCTTTACCGTGATTTTATTCAGTGCATAGAAATCTATGCACATGCGCCAAGTCCCATCCTTCTTTGGTACCAAAATAATTGGTGAACCACATGGTGAAGTAGATGGGAGTATGATACCTTTGTTCAAAAATTATGGAATTTTCTTCTTGATTTCCAAACTCTCCATAATTGACATGCGATACATACCAATGTTTGAAAGTGGAACATCCTGCTGCAACTACATATCATGCTGAATTCCCCTCTTGGGAGGTAACCCACTTGGCTCTTGAAACATCTCACCATGCTGACTTACCACATCAAAAAAATCAGATTTTAATTTTTCATCACATCCTTCAAAAGCTTCATAGTCAACATCATCCTTTTTCTTGATCATGATAAGCACACAATTTTTACTTGCATTAACTAGCCTCTTCATTTGCCCCACATTAACTAAAGAAATATTCGGTTTCTTATGATGAGCTCTCATAATACTCAACCCCATCCTTAAGAAAATTATATTTTTTCTCATGGCAATAAAACACCGGTTTCCTGTCATACAAATATGGACTTCCAAGATAATCCTGAAAATTTCAAGTTTAACCACATCTAACTCGACTTCATCAACAAAGTTTGCAGTAATAGAAAATCGAAATATGCATTTCCTTGTAACTTGTAAATTAACATTATTAACTATCCAACCCAAAGGGTATGGTTTATGATGTGGTATGGTTTCAAGTTTAATATTTTTGACCAAGTCTTCTGAAATTAGGTTTCCTTGTGACCCAATATCAAACAATGCATCAATCTTTGTATGATTTGAAATCACTCTAAGATGGACCAATTCTATCCTTGTGTCTTCATCTGGAGTGTTGTTAGTACTTTATATGGCTTCCTTTCCTTTGTTAACCATGGCTACAATCTTGGTCTCATCTCCTGAATTGGATCCAAGATCTTGTTGTGTGGTGGCAGTCATCTTTTGTTTCCCCTTTTTATTTGGTTTCTTTGGCATTAGTTTGGGATGTAGTTTCCAACAATGGGATTCATCATGCCCCTCTTTGGAGCAATGTTTGCATGTAATTTTCTCCCCTTATTTCTTGATGCTTGCATTCTTCTTTCCCTTCCATTTTCCTCCCTTCTCTTTTCCCTTACCCTTGAATGGCTTCTTCTTACTACCCTCTTCCTAAATGTTCTTTTCCCTTGCTTCACTATGCATGGCTTGCACACATACTTCATCTAAGTTGTTTGGGTTAAACAAAAGGATAGTATGTTTCAAGTAGGAATGTAAAACCCCAATGTATTTCAAGAGTGTGTCTTGTGAATTCAAGTTTACTCCTAACAACAAAGCTCTCTTTCTAAACTCCTTAGTGTACTCTTGAACAGTTTGGCCTTTGAGTTGCCTAAAGTTTTCATTATTTATTTTTGCATATAGGCTAATGGATAAAACTATATTTTAATGGAAGAAATGAATTCAACCTAAGAAATGGATATCTTACCATGAATTCACATTTCCTCTTGAGTATTTTCCTCCCACCAAACTAGTGTTGCTCCTTCTAGCTTTAATGAAGTTAACTGGATATTTATGTCGTCCGCTTGTAGATTCTGAATTCTGAAGTATACTTCTAATTGACGTATCCAATTTTCTAACTTCTCTGCATTTACCTCACCATTTTACATGGGAAGTTCAAACTTGATGTCCAACTTGAGTAATGGAGTTTTTCCCTTTGGGATTTTTGAACAAGTGTGGGTGGTTTTTGTGGTGGATGTGGAAGATGAAGATGTTGATGAATATGATGAGGACAAGGATGGTGGAGATGGAGGTTTCTTTCCTCCACTGCATTTCAAACTCTTCTCTTCATCCTTCTTACCATATGAAGGTCCTTCTCCACGTGGAGGCTTAGAACCTTCTCCTGCTCTTTCTATAGTGAATGCATAAAACATGATTTTAACCATTATTTGAATGTCTTTGAAGTATCTCTTGAAATCCTCTTCTTCTGAATGTCCATGAGTCTCTACAACTTCTGACATAATGGCTAAGGATTCAAGCTCAACCTATGATGCTTGCACCCCTTCAATCACTTCAGATTCTTGTGAAATTTGTACCTCTTCAATCTCAATTGCTGGAGATGGAACTTGAGGTGCTTCAAGTGCAGATTTTAGTGGAAGTTTGGGTGAATATGATGCTCTCTCAACTCTCTTTCTTCTTGTCCTAATCTCTGGAATAACAACCAATAGCTTCCCTTATCCTCTCTACAACTTCAACCTTGTAGGCATCACAAAATTGTAACTATTAAAACCCTTCTAGCACAATCTCGAGCAAAGCAAGAAAATAACCTTTAGCAACCTTGTGCTCTAATACCAACTTGATCTGAAATTGATTGTTAGTTAATGCTGTGCTAATATCAGTTTTAGAATTAACATGAAAGTGCTTTGGTTTGCTTCTTATACAAGGGTTTATACATTTGCTTATGATTGAAAATTAATTAAACTTGATGAGATTAAGTGTATTCCATGAAATTAAAATAATTGGAACTCAATGCTAAATAAAAAAAATAAAAAAACACAAGCAGCACAAATAAAATACAAATATACAATTTTTTGATGAAGGAGTTCACCCCTCTTGGGCTTCATAGTGTGGGCCTTTGTATTAACTTCAACTGTGAAAAATTTCTGTCTACAGTCTCCTATTGCCTTTGGAACCTACTCCAATGGCTCCAAAACATCAAAATCTACCAAGAATGACTCTTCCTGAGCCAAAATTGGTCGAAAATTGCCTCATTTATGGACAAACCAATTTTTCATAGCTTTTCTCCTCTAATTCCAGAAGTCTGCCAGTTAACTCCAGTAAATGTGGAGCTTCTCCGCATTTGGAAGGTCTGCCAAACCTACCGCTAAGATAAGCGTGTAGTTAATTAGTGATAATTATGAGTTTAAGTGGATAAGCGGATAGATAAGCGTGGTTAGTGGTGCATTTAATGCAAACCAAGTTTTAGTGCTAAACACGGTTTTACGTGGGCTAACCACGAATTAACATTAAAAAACCACGTTTAATTTCATTTTAATCTCCCATTGGATCTACTTTAGATCCTGGTCTTCGACGCTCAGACATGTGGGAGGGGGTTGGTCCCCTCTGAACCCCCAAAATTTGTGGCGACAAAATTCAAATAGCGGTGGTGTCCATATAGGGGAAGGAACACGATGGATGGTATAGTGGTAAGTCGTTGGAGCTCTGCGTGGGTGGTTGTGGGTTCGACCCCAGCCCCCGCCATAAAATTTTGTTGCAAATAACTTCGGTCCGGACCATAGTTTATGAATTTGGTTTAAAATGTATGTTGATATATATATATATATAGATATATATATCGCCATGACTATGGTTTCGACATTGATATAAAATGTATGCAATAATATATGCCCAACATTTGAATTCGATATGGACCTTGGCTTAAATATAATGGGCCTATCCAACTTGCCATGGGGGAGGGCACGCGACAGCCTCTGGCTACGCCACGTGGCCCTTCTCCATTGGCCTAAAAATCCACCATAAAAACATAAAATCCACCATAGATAATTCCAAACTTAGGATTAGGAGGAAAATTTCAACTTCCCCAAGAAACATTGGCGAATCTGGCGATGACACTTGTCAAAGTGTCACTGGTTGAAATCTGGAGAATATTCCCTGAATATTCCTAAGGTGCTGACTGGACTGCTAAGTCATCAGTCTGTCACTATTCTGCACAATTTTTACCTATTTGAGAAAACAAATAACAGACCATAACTTACTCATACGAACTCGGATTTTGATAAAACGAGTTGCGTTGGAATCTTGGTGACAAGCTCTATCCGGTTGCTCTAGTTTGGAGAATTTCTGAGCACTTTCATTTTTAGCTAAATACTGAGCCTATGATCATATTATGTGATGCCATCACATTTGGTATTTGACGTTTGATTGTTAGGTTAGATTCACAACTCATTGTATTGCATTTAAATGGTGTTTACGCTATCTGAAATCTTGTTTTGTTAAGGATTTTTGAGGGTTCATCTCCTGGAAAGACAATTTGATTATATAAAAAATAAACACATTTCAAGAAATTTAAACACACTGGCTGATGCATTATCTAATTGAGTTTGAAATAGACATCTGCAACATTAAAATTAAAACAAAACAATATTTAATCCATATTGAACAAGATACTTAGAGAACGAAAGGAGTAATATCATTAGGTTAAATAGTTGTGTGTCAAAAAATATTACATCGTCTGTGATCATATGTATCAAACACCTTATGATCTAAAATATACTGATACAAAAAAAATGTCAATCTAGATCGACCATCAAATATCCATGATGATGATCATGATAGAAAACTATGGCACATGCCACCCTGCGCAGAAATCTCCTGAACAGGCCTGGGACACCAGTCACATGTCTCTGAATCTTGAGAGGTATATCATTTGTCCCTGTCTCTGGAACATCAATAGTAAACCTATCTAGGTTTTGCTCCAACTCTGCAAGGATATTTGCCACATCATCCTGTGGTGGGCCTGCTATAGGTTGTGCCTCTCACCTATCAAAGGGACGAAGCACTACTGGTCGTGTTGGACCGACATATACATTTAAAATTTTATCAGTATTGGACGATAGAAAATCAAATAAAATTTAGATAACATAAAAAATTCAAAATTATTTTCTTACCTGTTGCATCCCACTGTGCCCCTGGTGGAAGTGATGTGTCAGGATCACCTCTAAAATCCATCCCTGCATAAGGAAAATCTTCAATCATGAAGATCTGGTTCCTAAGCCATATAAAGAATTGAGGAGTAAAGCAAACCAATGCACCACCATCACCACCATGGTGAGCCATCAATGCTACCTAATGCAACATACGTGGTTCCCGAGGTCCTGTGGGATCCATCGGAGACTGCTGAGGTGCGAGGAGTGGGATCATCTTTGAAGCAAAAGGCACAAGAATGGCCCCATACCCGAAGTTTTTCAACTTCCCATTCTTAGCTCTCGTGAGTTGGCCCTTCATGTTAGCCTAAACTCCTTCAATCCAGTTGAAAATTGTTCCCCTGGAACATTCAACTATAGTCTGCATTTGTGCTTTAGTAGCCACATGCGGAGCTGCACTCCCACACAACCTGGTAACAATGAATGCAATGATATTTAGGTCCAGTCGTACAATAGTTTTGATATCAATGCAACAATCCTTCAACTTTGAATCTCAGCTACAATATTGAGCCTTGTAAGAAGCAGTGGGAAGACCACCTAGTCTTATCCCAAACAAGGAAATGTCCCTTCCTCTGTGGGGTAATCCAGTGAGGAAATATATATCCTCCGACTCGATCATAAGCCTATGGTCTCCAATGATGAAACATTGATCTCGAACATCCCAAGCATTCACCAACGATGTCATCTGCTCAACCTGTGCTTTCATACCTTGAATCGCCAAGAACTTATACAAGCCACAATTTTTCAATGAGCGAATTGTTATCGGATCATCCATGGCTTTATTATCTACAAGTTCATGCTCTCTTTATCGCCATTCCAACATGATTGTCAACCTACAAACCATCAATTTAATCATTAGAAATCAGTTGGGAGAATTTTGATCCATTTGTGTGGAGAGGTACATGTTTTTCAAAAACCCACGGCGCTTGCGTAGGTTCTCTGTGTAAACAGTGCATTTTTTCGCATGAGCTACACATAAAACTGGCGGCGGCCCGATTATTTTTCTATTAAAAAATCATCGAGGTGCACGGTTTTCTCCATGAAAATTTGTGCAACCCCAATGGAAGATTTTTAAACATTGTTTCCCCCTAAAAAAATACCCTAAAAGCTTAAAATAAAAAACTAAATAAATGAAAACAAAGATTATGATGATGTGGAATACCTAGTGCAGACGGTTCTCGAAATGGTTGGTCAGTTCTCCTGATATAAGTTCTGGAAGATTTAGGGCAAAAAATATTTCTGCTCTTCTCTGAAAACTAAAAGGTGAAAATGACTTGTTTAAAATTCTTTTTGTAGTTTTAAATGAAGACAGTAATATTATTTTATTTTATTTTTACTTTAGAAGTCAAATCAAAATGTTTTTCCTATTTTGAGAGCAGATGTTCGTAATTTTTGAGTTTTTGTGCAGGAAACAAGATGTTTGTGGAAATAATCATTTTGACATTGAGTAGACTTTTATCACTTTTTCTGGACTCTATAAAAATATGAAAAAGCGAAACGTTGGAGTCCTGTTTTAAGTCATTTTCAGACTCTATAAACATGAAAATTTTGCTGAGTACTTGACTATTCGAACTCGTTAAAGTAAATGAACAGTCGTCCATTCAATATAAGTTTACCCCCTTTTCGGACTAAATTGGACTAGTTATGAAAAAGGTATACGTTGACTAAGCATGGTCAATAGAGTTCTCTCCTGCATTATTTTATCCTTTTTCAGGCTTGAGGGACTAAATTTATGAAAAATAACACTATGTAGTTTACTTATGTTTTTATTCTGACTCCCTAAAACTAAAAAACACCGAGTTAATCCTACGTTGGACTCTTTAAAATTAAACAGTACAGGGCTTGTCGATCACAACAAGACCAAACCACTCCTTCTTAGGGTTCATTTTTAATACTAATATGGACTCATCCGAAGGATGAGATTACACAACAAGAAAATGTTATCCTCCTCAAGCTTGAAAAAAATGAAGAGGTACTTGCCAGTAATGGTGGGGAAAAAGTGAGAAAAAGAATCCATTCATTGTCCTTGTTTTAGAAAGAAACATCTCGCTCTTGAACACAACACTTTGTCACACTTGTACCTGGGTTGGGAAATCCTTTGTCTTACAGTTAATCAAACCACATTGTAAGTCTTAGGCCGGTTTCTGGGTATTATCTTTGGGTCAAATGCTTCCAAGCCATTTACAGTGTCGTTATGTGTCCAAGAAGTTAAATTTACCATTCATTGCAAACTTTTGTCTCCATTCGTGTTGACCATCCCTGAGTCAGTCCTTGCAAAACATTTCTTCAAAACTTGATCTAATGGTTTCATATCATAGGCTTTTCTGCGACGAATCACTTTCTATCGACATCAGCTCATTATCTAGAAAGTTGATCTAGAATCCTATAAGTACTTTGGAATATGAATGCTCTAATAGCAGGTTTCTCGCCTTCGACGATAGGTTCTTATCATTGACCTTTGATCGAATGATTCCATGAGTGTTCGACTGCAAATCATTCATTCACACTTCATAGATTGTGATGAAGTACTTTGAGAGCCATTGTCATTATTGGTGGTTTCTCTCACGCTTGTTAACGATTCTCATCATTGATCGGTAATCAAGTGGTTTCTACCATGTTCGAATCCGACATAATCAATCATATGGATAGATTCATACTAGTCCAAGAAGCGGAAATCAAGACCTTGGATCTAGTTTCCACCATCCAGGCTACGAGGAGTTATGTATTCATAATATAGTAGACTTCTTATGACAGATGGCTGCGCCCATAGTGTGTCTACTTTTGATGTAATACTGAAGTCATATCTATGCCAGAACACTTAGTTTTTCTCTGAGTATGGGAATGCCTACCTTAGTGATGATATATATTTACTTGAATGTTTTTATAGGTTTTCGACCAATGTCTCCAATCCAATCCTTGGGATGATAAAGTACTTCACTCTTCAGAAAAAACTTCTCAGACTTCGCACTTTAGGGGGCAATCTGTTACACGTAATTTTTCACCATGACATTTGATTATTCATATGGGTCTATCACCATCCATATCATGTTCCCTTAGAGGTAAAAAACACTCATATTCCTGAATCAATTCTTGGAAATTGGAGAAAATATTTATAAAAACCTTAAAATATTACCTGCACGGGTTTTATAGCCTTTTCCTACACATGCACTGATGCTTCTTCCATTAGCCACGACGATCTCCACTTTTTTTTCCATTAAAAACTGCGCACCCCCATCAAAAGCAAGTAAAAATAAAGATTAACTTCTAGAAGCCTTGTTGGTCGAATATTCTCCCAATTGGAAGCCTCTAGAGTCGCACCAGTTCGAACTTTATCCCTCTACTCATGGAGGTTATCCCTTGGTCCAAGGAACTCAAATCCCTTCATGGGAGGAATCCATCCCTCTCTTAATGGATCTGAAACTACCTCAATCTCTCTATAAATTGAGTTGAAGTTTCAGGTTGAAGGGTAGATACCAATGTGAATAGAGACTAATTTGTATAGTTTCTAAACTGGAAAGAGTTAATAGAGTTCATAGTTTCTATGCTAGTGAGTTGTTGTTGACACATTGAAGATCACACCTTTGTGCCCATGACTTCATGCTGATCATTCTAGAGAGGAAGGCTTATCAGACTGAAGGAAAATGATTACTCAGACACAAGGGAGAAATCTGTACAACATCAAGGCATTCATTTGTAAGATTGCTCTTTCTAATTTATGATAATACATATGGATCTCTTTTTCTCATTGTCTTGTTTCCGAATTCATAGAAACAATGTCAAGAATTAGATTCCTTGATCACTAAGTTGGATTAGTATTTACGATTATTATATACTGCAAGTGATTTGATTATTTGTCTTATCTATGATTGTAGGTTCTTCTCATCATTGAAGAACTACTTTGGAGCAAAAGGAAAAAGACTACATCAAACATCTCGGTTGAAAGGTAGGAGCATGTCCTCTTTATTTAATGGTTGTAATAATCTAAAATACAAATAATCTAGAGAAAGATATATTCAATGGATCTTTGTTTCTAGTTACTCGTTGGAGTACTAGGGAGATCGCTCTTGTCTGCAAGAGGGATTGATCCTGGTAACAATAGTACGTTAATTGAGGGCTTGGGGGTGGCCAACTGTAGAAAGATTATGTGCAGTCAAGCATACGGTTGGGTGGAGAGTCGTCCCTAGAACTTTGTTTCAGTTAGCGGGATTCAAATAGCGTTCAACTTCGAAATCACAAGTAGGAAATATTGTCGCTACAGGTAAGTTATCTATGCTCGTGTTTTTTGGAAATTATATGCTAATTATTTGAAGAATTGTGTGTTGATTATTAATCACATAAATTAATGTAATTAGTTATATATTTTAATTTTGGGTTGTTACATATTGTATCAGAGCACACAATCCAACCTGTTATGAACTCTAGGATTTCTTCAATACGAAACTATTGAAATTAATAAAAAGTAGTCCCAAAATTGTTTGTGTTTGACACCTACTCAAAATATATATTATTAGGAACAATATTAATTTTCTGAATTAAAATATATGTATGAATTTTGATGAACATTTAAATAAAAAAATAGAAAATCCATTAATAAATTATTTTGATAAATTTATTTTATGAATAAAATCTATATAGTATTAAAGGAAAATACAAATTTTATTAATAAGATGTTAAATGAGGCTAAAGTGCTTCATTGATGAATGACTCTTCACCATGTTTTCAAATCTATTGGTCCTTTCGGTTGCCATAATATTTATCATTAATAATTATATGTGACTTTTTATATTTATTATATATAAGAAAAAAAATAATAAATAAATTCTAAATTATTTATAGATAAACTGAACTAGAAATACCTTCATGTTGAATTGGGAATTTTGATGGAAAGATAGTGAATGTATATAAAATTATTACCCTATTATGACGTATTCACTCTTTTGTGATTTGGTCTATGTGGGAATGCCCAAAAAAATATGAGTTATAAATGTATATGCATTCTAACAACATGTGAGCGTTGGACTTATAATTATATGGTTGGCTGCGAGTGAAATTTGTCGGAGAATGAGCCAAATCCTGGTGATCGAGTACAAAGTGATATTGACATCGTGACTATGAATACCCATAGGCTAAAAACATGGACGCTGAAGAGATTCAAACTCATTACTCAACCTATTCTGATTGAACAATATAATATATCAACACAACAAAAAAATCATCAAGGGAAAATAACACAACAATATTTCAATGCTTCTAACTCATAGGGCATGGTTACAAATTATTTTATACTTGTCAGTTTGTTGATATCAAATGCATCAATAGATTTGTTTTCAATCTATACAAGTGATAAAGTATACAAATTTCTATTTTATAAAGTATACAAATTTCTATTTTATAAAGTATACAAGTGATAAAGTATACAAATTAAAATTTTATAACATAACATTATAACATCATAAATAACATATCATAAATATTTTTCTATGACTAGAAATATTTCAAATATTTGTACGAACTTCAAGATTTGTATTGACATAGTTTACTTAATTTTTATTTACTTTAGGTTATTTAATGAAAATGTACTATACTTTTATTAAGTTTAAAATAGTCAATGTGAAGTAATATTCGTTTAAAGTGAAAAATGCTGATTCAAAAATTCAGATTAGCTATCGTTCTGTTGTAAGAGACAATGGTCCTAGGGGAGAAAGCTAGAGAAGCTATCATATCCTTGTGTCTGGGTTAGTACTCTTGTGTCATGGACTCTTCTAGTTTTTCGGGAGGACTACTTTCTATCTGGGACCAAGATGTTACCTCTTTTCAAGTTTTTCCCTCTTTTGTTGGAATCATTTTGGAAGGGTCTATAAAAGGTTTCTCTCACTTGATCAAGCTAATAAAATGATATGGTACCTATAGATAAAGGAAATACTTTTGGGACAAGGTCCAAGAAAGTGGATTGCTCTTGGATCCATCTCTTATATTAGTTGGTGATCTTAATTGTACTATCTATGATGGAGAATATTGGGGTCCATGAGTCTACTCCGACCCTATGACCCTTTACTTTTAAAAGATGTTTCTCTGTAACAACCTCCATGATGTTGCCCCATTTCCATTAGATCCTACTTGGAGAAATGGAAGGATTGGTGAAGAAGGGATGTCAAAGCATTTGGAAAAGTTCCTTCTAGCTGACCAATTGGAAAATAAGATGGAGATATATAGATATTGGATCGTGCATGATAAGCTATCAGATCACCTCCCAATCCTCCTAGAGTTGGAATTTGATAACCATATTAAAAAATATTCCTTTAAGTTTAATAATTCTTTATTAGAATTGGATTCTTTTCGAGAGTTGGTGGATCATGTATGGAATTTAAGTTCATATGGCCCTATTCTATCAACTATGGAATCTATGGTTCACAAACTTAAAAAGGCAGTGATAGAATAGGAGAAGAAAAATAAAAAGGATCAAAGAGAGGAATTGATGAACCTGGAAGCTGACTCTATGAAAAAATCTCTCAGGATTTTTGTGACTTTTGTTTCTCAATGAAATTGTCCAGATAATGAGTTCTATAGAAGCTAGAAAATTTCATATTTTAAAGATGGAGGAAGAGTCTTGGATATTAAAATGTAGGGATACATGGATCAAGAGCGGGGATGGAAATGCACTTTTTTTTTTCCCAACATTAAGCTTGGAATAAGTATACCTTAACCGTGGTAGTAGTTTTTCCTTTATTAATTTTTATTACATGAAATTTTTCTTGGGTTTGTTACAGAATCCTCTCCCTTGGGGGAACATCGTCATCGATGTTCAATGACACCTACAAACTAGAAAACCATTGAAATGAAAAAAGAAAGTTGAATAAGACATTCTCTAAAATGGATTATAACTTCAGAGGATTTAAGATATACTGAAACCCACGTTTTTCTTACTTAATTATCTTCATAAACATCAAATATATGTAGAAAACAAAATGAAATGAATACTGGAAAAAAACTTACAAAAGAACAAACTGATTGAAATAAATCCATAATCCTTATATTATCATCAATGATCAAAGCTCATACACTTCTACTTACAAATGCTCATCCAAGGGTGAAACCCTTAATAACTCGAATGGAGAGTTATTTATACTAGTTTCTATCACTTAGATGTATCAAAAACTAATTACAAAAATAGTATCAAATTGTAGGAAAATAAAACTATTGAGTGATCTGTTACTGTCTTTGAAGAAACATTTGATGATGTGGCCCAAAAATTTCTACTGTGCTCGCATGATGTTGGAAAAAAAAATTACTCGATGGCTTCACATAAGTGACCCCATATTTCCTCACTAAGAATTTCCAAATTTACCAACTTCTTGAAAACTTCATCTACTTCTGTGTATCTCTCAAAAGTAGGCTTGTTGATGAAGAGACATTTGATTTCATGTTTTATGATCAAATCAAAATCCAAAGCTTCTAGAAAATCTTTCCCTGTCATGTGGCCTTTAATTCCTGAAATTTTTTCTTTGTCAATGGAAATGGTGTAAATATTTTTGTAGTAATCCTCTAGGTTGATCAGCTTCTCATTAGGAGCCACTAGTCCAGGTAGTCCCCTTTGGTTCAATAGATTAAACTTAATGTGAAATATTTAGACAACAATGTCCAAAGTTCGACACTTAGTATCCAATTGGTTCAACAAGTTATTTTTCTGCAAAAATTTCTTGATTTATAGGATAGTAGTTGTTTTGTCTAAAATATTGATCTGCTCCAACTCTGCCTTGATTTTTGAGTTCAGTACCTTAATCATGTCTGATGCCTCTACTGGTTTTTTGCTTAAGTGCAACCTTCTCTTGTTCAATGACTATCCTGCATATGTTAATCAATTCTTCCTGCTCAAAAATGATTTGTATGGATGGCCATTATTTTTTCATTGCTTGAATTATTTCTGTCCATATACTTTCCTTGGCTTGGGCCAAGGTGTCTGCCATTAGCATCTCACTTTCTAGCTTCTGAACCTTTAGTCCCAATATGTGAGACTTATGCATTTCTTCCATGTAAAAGGTATCATTTTTGAACTTCTTAGTTTCCAAGGCCTTGAATTTCTCCAGTAGCTTCTCATTCTCTTGTTTCTGTATGGTAAAATCCTGTGACAAGTTTGGTTGAATCACCCGTTGTTGATGTAGATTCCATTGTTGTTGATGAAGAGCTGGGCTCTACACCTGCAACTACAATTGGTACTGCTGCAATTGGGATCATAGCAATCTGAGTTGACTTTTCCTTCTCCTTGAGTAATCTTTCAATATGCTCCTCCATCTTATTTATCTGAATTTTTTTCTCAATGATGAGTTTGAGCATCTCTTCTTTGTTCTGTTCACTCTCATCTATCTCCTTTGTCTGGGGTTATTCCATGGAAGGAAACTTTAGCTGTTTTCGTAGAGTTGCGATGTCTACATTTTTATCTTTTAAAATTTCTTCTATAACTTTACAATCTTTTGGGTCATACCTAATCTTGACCACAATGTCTTCTAAAGACTTTAACTTGTTGTATTTAGCTAAAGAGGAGAGTTTCTATATTTTAAGATGTGGCTATACATTTGATAATGTTGTTCTTAACTTAGACAAAGCCATAGATGTATTAGTCATGGTAGAGAAGATCATCTCTCCAGACTATCTATGCATGCCCATCTGATCTATTAGATGAATCTGGTTTGCATCAAATGAGAAGATGGTCTTCTTATAATCGAATGGAGACTCAGGAAAAGGAGCTTGGGCTTGTAAAAAATCCATCTACATCGTTCCCTTTTCACTGTCAAAAGAAATGAGTAGCTTGTGCTGTGATGTGGAAGTATGCTTTTAAAACTGACTATATACATTGACATTCAAAGTTTCATTTTTTTGTTTAATCTCCAAGAATTTGGAGAATATGTTCTGATCATTTGATGAATTGGTTCCTACTGATTGGATGATCACCAAAAGTTCTTGAGATGCAGAAGAAGATGATGGAGTATTAGGAACAATACCTCCTACTAATGTAGACACTTATGGATCTCCCAAATCTATAATTTCTGGTTCCTTTTGGCTATGCTATGTAGAAATTGTAAGGTCAGTCTTCTGCTTCTTTTTCTAGATTATGAATTCCCTGACCAAATCTATAGAATTTGATGTTTCTTCTCTATAACTTTTCTGCTACTTGGTCTAGGAAACTGGAGTCTGCAAAGTAGAAGTGGAAAGGATCTGTTCTTCTGCCTCCTGCAATGCATTTTCTATCCACTGATCTCGATTCATGAAATTTTCAATTTCAGGACTTGGTGTATGATTATATGGAGTTGTTTTCAATTAAACTCTTATATTTGAATTATATTGAAAGGGTCATAAGACCAGGTGAATCTTGGCTATAAATTCATATTTTTAAGGAGGGCATCTGCCTCAATCCCTGTTGATTTGGTATTGCAAATGAAAGAACCAATATTTGACTTAATCTTGAACTATGACTTCATCTTCCCTAAAACAAAATGTATTTCATCCATATTAATCATATTCCTAATATATTCCAAAGAGAATATTATCATTGGAACATATTTGGGCAATTTATATGGTGCTAACTCACAACCATATACTCGAATCTCTGTGTACATTGGTATAAATACCAGTCTCCAGTTTTAACTTGGTCACTTAAATGAAGGATTATTTTAATGTCCTGGCCAATTCTGGGCTCATTTTGGCTATTGAGAAGTTGTGCAACTGGATGGATGAATGAGTCAATGAAGTCTAAAAAAGAGAATTTGTCTGAAATTGACCTGACCAATTCTGTCTAATGAATTAGTGACTAGTTAAATCCCTATTCATCCCGCTTGTTCAATGTAATAGGCAGTGAATTTTCTTGCTGAAACAGAAACATATGAATAAGTACAGAGGTGTACTGTTAGGTCCCTATATTACTAGTATAGTCCCTTATTGTTGTTAGTGTAACCCCCTTATTGTTATTACCCTTGTAACCCCCATATTGTTATTATTGTGCCCTTAAATTATTATTGTTAGGTCGGCTAGGATTACATTGTGGCCCCATGGACTCCTATATATAGAAAGGATGTTTTGTAATTTGAATCATCCAAGAATTTTTCATTCATGTAATGTATTGGAGGTTTCCCCCTCTAAGTGGCTTATTTATAAGGCGTTGATATCTCTTTTCTTCTATTTTTGGAGCTGGTTTCACAACATTTGGTATCAGAGCTTGGGATTCTAGGGTTTCGCTGCTCTAAACAGGTCATCGTGGCATTTGTGCTATAAATTTTTTTTCTACGAAGGTTCAGAAGCTAAAATTTTTAGAGTGCAAAGTCAAAATCCTGAGGAACAACGTCACAAAATTTTAGAGCTTGGTTCGCAACATTTTCAGAGATATGATCTGTGGAAGTTAGGTCTTTTTGTAGGCTCCTAAATTTCACTTAAAAAGGTCATCGCAGAATTTTCGATATAACATTTTTTCTATGAATGTTCAGAAGCTAAAATTTTTAGAGTGTGAAGTTGAAATCCTGAGGAACATCATCGTAAAATTTCAGAGCTTGGTTCGCAATATTTTTTGGAGATATGACCTGTGGAAGTTAGGTCTTGTTCAGGCTCTCGAATTTCATCTCAAAGAGGTGATCGTGGGAAAATATTCATAACTCTCTCTCTGAGCATTGGATTTGAATTCTGTAAAAAGTGGCTGGAAGTACATGGACTATAGTTTCCTATCTATAAATTTCAGATACAAAGGAGTAAACAATGACACATGGAAAGTCGTACAAGTTCGCTCTACTGAACCAGTCCATAATTAGGTCATTGTGGGAGATTGGACATAACTTTTTCTTGAAGAATCCAAATCAAGTTAGACCCGTGGAATTTGAAAGAAGCTTCAGAGGACTACTACAGGGCTGAATTTCAGAGATTGAGGATCTGCAATTATAGAGATAATTCAATTTCAATATCGATCTCCTCAAAAGAAAGTAAAAGGTGTGTATTTTTTTTCTTCCCGAATTGCATGAGTCTTGAAGAATCAAGTTGAATTGATTCCAAAGGCATATTATAGAATAGATATCAGTATTGGATTCTCAAATGGCCCCTAAAAATAATTCAACACCCATTAAGCCTTTAGAAGGCTCTACTATGACTCATGAAGATGAAGAATGGCAACATGACATATCAAAATTAAAAGAGCAAGTGCAACAAATTTCACTCTCGCAAAGAGCAACAAAAAATGACATAGAAGTTTTGAATAAAGGTGTGGAATCTAAGATGGATGGTTTTAAGAATGGCATGGAAGCTAAGATGGATGGTATGGAAGCTGGCATGGAATCTAAGATGGATGAAATGGAAGCTAAGATGGAAAACATGAAGAATGATCTAAAAGCAGACGTGGAAGGTTTGACAAAGTTGATACAACAAATGTTTCCTAATGGTGAAAAGATAGTAGAGGAAACTCATGATGAGAAAAAAATAAATGCTAATCGTGATTTCATAAACTGTAAAGTTGGTGGGAAGAACCACCATATTCCAAAAATGGATATGAGGAAGTTTGATGGAAAGGATCCTGTAACATGGATACTACAGATGGAGCAATATTTTGATCTCAATAATGTGCGAAACACACAAAAAGTATGCATTGCAACTTTACATTTAGAACAAAATACATTTGTATGGTATCGATGGCTTTGCTCCCATAAAAAAATTGTCACTTGGTCAATTTTTGTGGAGGAAATGATAGCACATTATGAGGATACAAAGATCAACACCTTCTTTAGCCAATTGATAAATCTCAAACAAAAGGGTTTAGTGGGGGAGCACATTGAGGGCTTCCAAAAATTGAATATAAGGGTAACTGATATTTCAGAGGAACATAGACTTGATCTCTTCATAGGTACTTTAAAGGATAATATCCAACATGAAGTTCGCGTTTTGGAACCTGATTCATTGGAGAAGGCATTCAGGTTGGCAAGAAAATTTGAATGTAAAATTATGGTGACAAGGAAGCCTACCACTCACTTCTATAAATATGGAAGTGTTGCTACTCCTAGACTTCCGCAACCTACAAGGTTGACACCACAACAATTAGAAGAAAAAAGAGCAAAAGGGCTTTGCTACAGTTGTGATAACAAATACACTAAAGGTCATAAGTGTGCGAGAAGAAATTATTTTACATAGATTGTGAAGAGGAGAGAAAGAAAATGAACAATAAGAATATATACACGGAACCAACCCTAGAAGAGGAAAGTAGATCAAACCATATCGTGTAATGCATTGATAGGAATTACCACTCCTCAAACTCTCAAGATACAAGGACATATCAAGAAGAAAAACGTAATAGTGTTGATTGATTCAGGTAGTACCCATAATTTTATTCATTGTAAGGTAGCCAAGGAATTGAATTGTTTCATATACCCAACACCAAAATGTCAAGTGATGGTTGGAAATGGAGGAACTATAAATTGCTATGGAAAATGCCATAATATCAAGATAGCCATGGGGGAATATGTATTGAATAGTCCAATGCTTTCCATCCCAATGGGAGGTGTTGATGTTGTATTAGGAGTACAATGGTTACCATATTTGGGGACGGTAGCTTTTAATTTTCAGGAAATTTTCTTGAATTTTTTTTCAGAAGGAAAGGAAATCAAATTACGAGGTATCGCAGGGAAGCCAAGAAAGATAATAAGCTCTAATGTCATGATAAATCTTTTGAAGAAAGAACAACAGGGCGTAATTCCATAATTATGCTCCAGCTAGAAAGTTCAACATCAAAATCATCTGTTTACATGAATCTCAAAAAAGTCTTGGACAATCATTCCAAGGTGTTTGAAACTCCAAAAGGACTCCCACCTATTCATGATCATGATCATGCTATTCATTTGATTCCAGGAAGTGTTCCTCCAAACATCAGGCCTTATAGATGTCCTTATGTCCAAAAGAGTGAAATTGAACATATGATTGCAGAAATGTTAGAGGCGGGTATAATTCAACCTAGTCAAAGTTATTTCTCTACTCCTGTAGTATTGGTACACAAGAAGGATGGATCATGGTGCATGTGTCCCAATTATAGGGAGCTTAATAAGCTCACCATTAAAGATAAATTTCCCATTCTTGTGATTGATGAATTATTGGATGAATTACATGGAGCAATTTCTTTTACGAAGTTGGATCTTCGTTCAAGATATCATCAAATTAGAATTAAGACTGAAGATATTCCGAAAACATCATTTCAAACTCAGGAGGGTCATTATGAATTTTTGGTCATGTCTTTTGGCCTTACCAATGCACCTTCTACATTTCAAGGTTTGATGAATTGAATTTTGAGACCCTTCCTTAGAAATTTTGTGTTAGTATTTTTTGATGATATACTAATCTACAACAAGTCTTGGAAGGATCATGTTCAACATGTTGACGGGGTGCTAAAACTATTGGAGGAGAAACAATTATAAGTAAATACCTCCAAATTTTTATTTCGAGTACACAAGGTGGAATAGTTGGGTCATATTGTATCTCATGAGGGTGTTAGGGTAGACCCTAACAAAATTAAATCCATTAAGGAATGGAAAGTCCCCACAACCATAAATTAGTTGCGAGGATTTCTTGGGTTAACGGGGTATTATCGCAAGTTTGTTAAGAATTATGGGAGAATAGTAGCACCTCTAACAAAATTACTGAAGAAAGATGCATTTTCATGGACTCCCGAAGCAACTAAAGCCTTTGAACATATTAAAGAGGCAATGTGCCTAGCACTGGTCTTAGCTACACCAGACTTCACAAAAACCTTTATTGTGGAATGTGATGCCTCAAGAAATGGAATTGGTTCTGTTTTAATGCAAGAAGGAAGACCCATTGCTTTTGAAAGTCATCCAATCAAAGGAAAGTATTTACAGAAACATATTTATGATAAGGAAATGTTAGCAATACTGCATGCACTGAATAAATGGAAAACTTATCTAATGGGAAGACACTTCAAGGTAAAAACTGATCGTGATAGTCTTAAACATTTTTTGGAACAACGACTATCTTCAGAAGAGCAGCAAAAATGGGTCACAAAGATGTTGGGTTATGACTTTGAAATAATCTACAAAAAAGGGAAGCTAAATGTTGTTGCGGATGCACTCTCAAGAAAGAATGAAGAGGTGGAAGTATTGCTTTGTGCCATTTCTATTATCCAACCAGATTGGATAACCGAAGCAACGGATCAATGGAAGAAGGACGAAGAAGTGTGGACACTCATTCAAAATTTGCAGCAAGATCCTAGTACATCCGATACATTTAGTTGGAAAAATGATTCCTTATGGTACAAATATCATTTATATCTTTGTAAGAATTCCCAACTAAAACAAAATATTCTTTTGGAATTGCACACTTCTCCTTTAGGAGGACACTCAGGATTTTTAAAAACTTACAAGCCAGGTGAAGAAATATTTTTTTTGGGATGGCCTTAAATCTGATATTCACAATTTTGTGGCAGAATGTTTGGTTTTTCAGTAGAATAAAGTTGAGAAAATTAAGACCCCAGGTCTTCTACAAAATTTATCCATTCCAAGTCAACATTTGAAGGTTATTTCAATGGATTTTATCACAAGTTTACCTAAGTCCAAAGGAAAGAGTGTCATCATGGTGGTAGTTGATAGACTTACTGTGTATCCACACCGTTGTATCTCATCCCCCTCAAGCAAGTAATAAATATTACCACATTTATGGACACACCAAAAAGCTACATGGAAACCCACATAGAGCAAGAGATCCCATTTTACCGGAAATTTTGACGGATTTATTTTCTTGTTTGGGTACTCAACTAGCTCATAGCTCATCTTATCATCCTCCATCCGATGGTCAAAATGAGATAGTCAATAAATGTTTGGAAGGATATCTTCGTTTTTTTGTATCTGATAAGGAAACACAATGGGTCAAGTGGTTACCTCTGGCTGAATGGTGGTATAAAACTTCCTTCCATACTGCAGCAAAATGACCCCATTTATGGCACTTTATGGATATCATCCACCGTCCAGCACATCATCTTTAAGAGAAAATTCTAAGGTTCAAATAGTGGAAGATCACATCGAGCATCAATAAGAAGTTCTCTAACTCTTAAAGGATAACCTAAATTTGGCACAAAATCGAATGAAACAACAAAGATCAACATCGCAACTAGAGAAGTTTTGATGTAGGAGACTGGGTATTTTTACGGCTACAGCCATACAAACAAATGTCCCTCAAGCAAGCTAAGAAGGATAATAAATTATTCCCAAAGTACTATGGTCCTTACAAGGTGCTGCAAAAGATTGGTACTATGGCATACAAATTGGAGCTTCCTGCTTCTTCGTGAGTGCATCCAGTTTTCCATGTTTCATGCTTAAAGAAGGTTATAGGTGAAAATCTTCCAGTTCAAACAATATTTCTAGAACTTTATGAGGAAGGAAAAATCATATTGGAACCTAAGCTAGCCACGAAACAAGAACCTCTGATACTACATAATCGATCAATTTCGTAGTATCTCATCAAGTGGAAGAACTATCCCACCGAAGATCTCTACATAAAGGATGAAAATTTTGCTACTACATTCCATCTAATCAAGCGTTGAGGACAACACTTGTTTGAAGGAGAGGGGCATGTTAAGTCCCTATATTAATAGTGTAGCCCCTTATTATGTTAGTGTAGCCCCCCTTATTGTTATTATTGTACCCCTGTAACCCCCATATTGTTATTTTTGTGCCCTTACATTATTATTGTTAGGTCGGCTAGGATTACATTGTGGCCCCACTAGGATTATATTATGGCCCCATGGACTCCTATATATAGAAGGAGGTTTTGTTCATTTGTATCATCCAAGAATTGTTCATTCATGTAACGTATTGGAGGTTGCCCCCTCGAAGTGGCTTATTTCTAAGGCATTGATATCTCTTTTCTTCTATTTTTGGAGCTTGTTTTAAAACATGTACTTAAAAAATTCCTCGGGGTTTTTAAATTCATCAATTTTTCATGCATATCATCAGCCAAAAATTGAATGTAATTATACATGAATGTAGGTTGATGATCTTTGGAAAAGATAGAAAAATAGCCAAGGATGGGTTCTTCTACTATCCTGTCATCTGGTAGCTTCAGGAAACATGGAGAATGGATAGGGTGGATTTTTCTTTTGTAATTGAACATCATTAGGAAGGAAAGTCTCAAATATTTGGGCTCTCTAAGGGAAAGTAATTTTATGGTACAACTCCATAAGAGCTGCTTGAAAGAAAAGGCTTAAAGAGTCATTCTGAGGGATTAGTAGCATGATGTTTATGATTTTTTTAGTGATGGATATCAAAATGTTTCCATTCGGATCCACTAATTCCCTTTTGATGGGGTCATACCTGGTTTGACACCAGGTGACCAGGTCTGGGAAATCATGGGTTTGAGGGAATGAAAACAAGGGAAAAAGGGACTCCCATAGTTTGATGTCATCTTGCTGATCGAGGTATTTGTGTTTCAGCCACAAGTGCAATTCATGGAATTCGAATTCACACTCTATGTCAATAATTTTAAAGTATCAATCAACAAGGGGGACATGGTCGAGATCGACTGGGGTAGAGGTACTAGGGTTTTCTTCAGAGGTTGACTTTCAGCCTTTTCCCTTTGGGGCCATATTTTCTGTAGAGGGAAAAGAATAAGAAGGTGGAAATTTCTACGATTAAATCTCTGTAGCACGATGATAGATGACTATGGCGATGTTGCGATTATGTCTCTTTACAACCTGCAATTAAACAACAAACAATGAATGAAACAAAGTGGTAAAAGGAAGGGCGAGATTTTATTTATAATAGTGGCTGGAATGCCATTATGGAATGATTGTTGGGAATGTGACTGTAGCGATTTAATGCCAATGGATAGGTGCTGGGGGTGATGAAATGACTAAGAAATGGCTAAGGGAGCGGGTCTAACGAGACAAAAGGAATAATGGTAAGGGAGTGGAGTCACAGCGGAATGTACAGGTGCAAGTGTCTTATTTGGTGTCGTGAAACAATCAGGAAGAAACGTCAACTGATCATTGGCGGGAGTGGAAACCATCTTTGGGAGAAAATAATATTTCAAAGGGGGTATACGGTGGTAAATGGTTTTGAGCAAGGGGAGGGGGGGGGGGGGGGGGGGGGGAAGGGTGTGAAGTATTGTGGAGGTGACAGGTAAGGGAGGGCCCGCCATCGGGAAAATCGCTTTTCGGACCCCCCCCCTATTAAAGAGAAATGGGAAAGGGGGGTGCGAAAAGGCTTCCCCATCGTTTATCTAGGCGAGGAAGAGATCTGACCTTGAAATTTGATCAAAAGATATCACAACATGACAAATATTTTTGTCTTTTAGAAGACTCAGGATAAAAACACGCATTCCTTTATTTACAATTTTAAATTTAATTTCTTAATGAAGCAATTAACATAATTAAAACACATTTAACTCCTAATTTAATACTTTGGCCCATTTAAACAAGCAACCATTCTTTTCTTTATTCAAACTAAGCAAATCAATTCTTTTATTGCTATTCCTAACATTGTTTAGGGAAACTATTCCTATCATTTTCTTGATATGAGTAATTTATTTACCATGAGTCTTAACATTTTTTTTAGTCTATTCATATTCAAACTTAACATTTTTAATTTTTTTTCAAAAATACTACCTTATCAAAACCAAATAATGTTACAACAGCCACTTTCATCCTTCATTGCTTTCATTTTACTGCTAACTTTTCAGTGGTTAAAATTTCTCTTGATTCCGACTTACAGTTAGAAATATATCCTTGGTCATATATCACATTCACAAATATTTGGTTGACACTTTTCGAATCACCCAATGTGGTTCATCATGAGGACTAAGATGAAAAAATTGATCTAAATATACAATTAAATAATATAGAGATGTAACGAAAAATAATTTCCAATAATTAAATCATAAAGATAATAAATGTATCAATAAAATTTCAAATGTTAATATATATATTTTTTAATAATAATGTCTAATAACCTATTAATTATTAAATTATTTTATATAAATTAAAAAGTTTTAATTAAAAAACAATATTAAATACAATAAAAATTAATAAAATATAAGAAAAAAAGAAGCCAAAACTATATTATATATGAAAACCTAAAATAAAGAATAATTAAGGATAAAGAAAGCACCCAAACTAAATTAAATATAAGAAAAACTAAAATAAAGAACGATAACAACAAATTGTTTCTTAATTAAAATTATTTAATTTATATAAAAGAATTAACGATTACTATTAGGTTTTTTTAGAGGTCACAATTAAAAAAAATCCCTTTAAAAATTATTGATACATTTTATTATCATTATGATTTAACTGTTTTTTTGGGTTACATATCCACATTATTTAAATGCATATTTAGATTAGACTCTCAATTGGGTGGTTCAAAATGATTAGATTAGATTTTACCAATTTTCTTCTTGAAATAAAGATGAGTCACAAAAGCTTAAATTCAGAGAGTATATTTTCTATTATATTTTTGTAAAATATGTAAAATATTTATTTTAACTTTGGAGTGTCGAGAGGGATTAAATATTTTGACATGTAAACTTATTTTAGAGTGAAAAGAGATTACCAAGTGTAGAGAGAGATCCTTTCTGTGCTTGGTAGATCCGGAGTTAAGATGAATCTAGGTTGGTAATACTTATACTTATAATTATTATTTTTATGCATTTATTTACTTATTTTTTAATTTAATTTGATTGTGTCTAAATGTTAAACATAGTAATACAACATATTTACCATACTAAGCTAGAGATCACCTCTAAGCCCATTTATCATTAAACATTTTTTTTTACCTCATAAAAAAACATTGATGATGATGATGATGATGGTTAACGTCCACTGAGACGAAACTTTGGTCTATCAGACCTAAAGAAACGAATTATTTAGTTTGTTTTAAAATTTTACTCCTATGCTCAAAGAGTTTGGAGAGAAGCATCCCAAGCTCACTATAATTTTGACATGTTAAAAGGCTAGGAAGGTCGGTATTGCAACAAAGATTATGAAACTGAGATCTAATGTGGGTGTATGCAGGGGATTCTAAGAGGAAGTGATTTTCATCCTCAATGTTCATATTCTCACAGAGATGGTAGATCCTTTCCACCCATGGTGTTTTAGGAACTACCCAACGAATTGTTTCACTATGGAGCTCATGAGAGTTCATTCTTATCTTGGCTATATTAATTTTTTTCTTCAAGCTAGTTAAAACAGAGAGATACTTTTGATCTTCTAGATTAGGGTTGATGACCTCCTTATAATATCTTAATTTTATTGTAGCCTCTAAATCTTTCTCACACCACATTTTCTCTTTAAACTTAGAAGGAAAAATATTTTTAATGTTATTAATATTCTTCCATGCAACTTTTTTGTCAATCTCCCAATGGTTTAACCAGGCCTTGGTATCATTATACCAACCTCATTTGAGCCTTAATTGGTTTTGGCTGGAATTTAAAGCTAGCTTAGGAAGCCTATGGTCTCCCATGTTATTGATTTCATTTGAGCCTTGGTTTTTGCTAGAATTTAAAGCTAGCTTAGGAAGCCTATGGTCTCCCATATTGTTGATTTTTTGCTTGTACAACAGGAGCCTAGTCATAACTAGGCTCTCCATAGGGGAAAGACCCACTTCTATAAGAAGAATATGATAGGGTGTATTTCTTTTAACTTTGAGGTTATATGTTATACAACGCTTCTGATTCTCTAGAGATGCTGCAACCCCAAACCTCATATCCATACAAGATAACAGGGGCGACTAAAGTATGTATGTATCTATATATATGTGTATGTATCTCAAATACTTATTACTTTTCCTTTTTTCAAAATTTATCTTAAGAAAAAACATGTAATATATATATATATATATATATATATATATATATATATATATATATATATGCTTTTCCTTTATACATTTGAAATATTTAATAACTTTTACTTATTATTTTTTTACTTACACACAATTTATTTCACACAATCATGATATCAATTTACATAATTTATATATCTGAAATATTTATTAATTTTCATTTGGATAAATTTAGTTTTACACAAAAGCGTTTTAAGTGTGATATCAATTATATTATAAATAATTATTATTATTTTTAGCTCAATATAAATATACTTAATTTATATATATGAAATGCTTATTATTATTATTATTATTATTATATATATATTTTTTAACTATGATATTGATTTACTTGATTTTTTCAGCATTTTAGTTTTGTAAATGTTCCAATTTCATGCAACATTTTAAACGTAATAAGAACATCAATTTCAAGTTTTGGAAAACAATTTTATATTATTTTTACATTACAAACAAAACCTAATATAATGTTTTGTGTAATCTCTGGCGAGGGATAAAAGCAAAAAAGAATGAGGAATGAGGTGTTGTTGGTAAGTTCTATATCTCTGCTGAGTTTGTTGTCCCAATATGAAGCAAGATTGAATTTACAGACAAATAATTTTATTTAATTACTAGTGATTAGAGATTATATTGTTTATTTTTTGAAGAACAATTATACACTAATCGAAGTTTTAGACACCAATACTCATTATACTCCACTCTTTCTATTTTCTTGAATTTTTTTCCATTCTTAATTTTCTTTTATGATCGATAATATTGTTGTTTATATGTGCTTTTTGTTAAAAGTTTAATTGAATCAAGATATTCAATAGTATTATTTATTTTTCAATAATTAGCCAACATATATTTTTAAAAATTTTAATCTAACTTTACGTGACAACCTCTCCCTCATATATATGAGCTATAGAGACACAATAAAATTTTATATTAAATTAGTTGTTTTTTTAATTAATTAAATTAATTATGCTTAGTTAAATAAGTTAAAATAATTTAATTAAGTTAATTGAAATTAATTATGTGATTTAATTTAATATTTAGATTATAAATATGAATTATTTTATTTAAAAGAAATTATAAGTTTGGAGAATTGTTTGGATAAAAAAATTGATTTTTTTATAACCTACCTAGACTCTTCCTTTCATAGTGATCTCTGATTATGCACTATGGGCCACATGTCAGACTTATTATATTATCAAAGCTTCCATGCCGAATAACAAGCTTGCAGAGATGATTAGCAGCTGATTGTGCTGCAGGGTCCATTGACTGATCCATTGATTTTAAAGATGAAACTGGATTCTTATTATGTCAATGAGCGATGCGCCTTCGAGCTATATCACAAGCCTCCTCATTTGATATAACGTCCCATAATCAATCACTGGCCAGTATCAGACATTCATCTTATTTTACTCGTTCAATGAATGTAATATCAGGGCCATGAATAATAGATGGCTTCAAATAACGATCACCTGCAAGTATTAGAAATAATAATAGATATATCAAGTACCAAGAAAGCACCAAAGAACACATATGTACTTGTTATCTTGCCACGAAAATATCATACCAATGGCCCTTGACATTTCCAACACTCCTAAAACACGATATCCATTCCAACAAATAACCTTGCTCCCTACTGCCTCAATCCTTGCCATCTCGTCCGCTCTTTGAGTCCACAAACACGAAAATATTAGGTCAGATCCACAAATCAGAGAGCATATATGTGTCGATGAAAGGAAAATCTTGACAAAAAGACAAATTGTAGGAAATAACAACGTTAATCCAAAGAAAACAAGGCATAATTTGTGATCATCTAAAAGTGGAATGGGCTTCCCTCCACGACATAAAACAGCTCGTGAATCTCCACAATTAGCAATGATAACATGACATGACCCCACAATAGCAATAACAACAGTAGTTCCCACAATTTTAGGGGCAATAGGCTCTGAGAAAAATTCCATGTGGCTTCCATCCCATGATTCATCTCTTCTGTTAGACTCTTGTCCAACTTCAACATCCACTTTCTTGAAGCAACCAACTAAAGCCCTTTCCCAGAGTCTCTTATAGTTGCTATTACTACCATCGATGTTGCATCCCTCACCACTCATTACTGCCTCTAACTCCTTGACCAATGCCTGATGGAGGGGGTCTTTGCATAAATTGGAAGCCTACATATATTCCTTCTCAACTTTAATCTCTTGAAAACAAAATAATAAATACAAAACTAAAAACTTGCATATAAGGATTTGAGAGGTTTGCAAAATGTTATCAATTTTAAAACTCAGATTCAATTAAATACCATGAATTGCGTTAGGAATTAAGCTAACTTGGGAACCTCCATGTCCATCATATACTCCAAAGAAATATAGTGGAGAACTTTCATTATATTTCAATGAACTGATAGGCATGCAACCCCCAACAACTCTACACGGAAGAGAGAAAAATCTAGGCACAGATAATCCGAAAACCAATGGCCCTTTGTGTTTTCCGAGTGCCTTTCTATCGAGAATCTCCCATTCTGCGTCTGTCATAGCCGTCGACTTCTTTGTTTTTCCGCTCAATGGTAGGTACAGATATTTTTGATACAGATAATATTCCATCTGCATCTTCCATAGTGGGAAGTTTTGTCCGTTAAATTTCTCGACCCTAAACTTACCATCTTCCTCCATTTCTCCCATCGAACCAGGAACCCTTCTTTCTTGCAATTTTATCAGCCAAATAGACCTTCGGCTTTGATACAATTTGTTAGAAATTACGGCAGAAATAATAAAAAATTTACTGAGAGAAATAAACATAAAAGGCCAGCAAAAAATCATTAACATAAACACATATGTTTATTTGGGAAAACCTCAAACTTCGGGGAAAAACCCAACCAATGAAATTTCATTAACCATTAGCCAAAACCCTGGCTAATTCGGTCAAGTGAGCCTTCACCGCTCACCTCCAGGCCTACATTACAATGAAGTCTTCCCAGCCTTTTATAGGCTCCATTACATGCAATACCATGGGCTGAAAACCATGGGTACACAATACCATGTTCCCCAAAACCACTACTATTTACCCTAGTCAACATTGACTCTATCCCGAGTCAAGTTTACCTAACAGTTTTGACTAGTTTTTTGCCCACCTATAGACTACTTGTTGAGAGGCCGCCTCCTTGGGTTTAGATTATTGCATTATTAGCTGTTTATTTACTGTTATTTCAGTTTCATATACTGTTATCTGTAGGTTTATTTATAGCTATACAACACACTTTTTCTTTTTCTCTACAATTGTTTGCGTTTAAAAATTAAAATTTACACACTTTACACACACACCCTAAGTGAAGAAGAGCTTGGTTAACACTTCCAAGAAAAGACTTTAACATTGAAATCAATTGATCTTGCACCTCTCTGCCCTTGTTCCGACATTGCAATCAGTTGATCCTACACCTTTCCACCCTTGTTGTTCTCTCTTCCCCTAGTGTCGTGTTTGTGTCATCATCATTGCACCACCAAGGCGTTTATCCCAGAGACTTCTTGGCCTTCATCCTCAGTTTCCAGTAGGAAGACTTACTCCTCTGTGCAGGATTCAATTTTTTCCTCCACCGAGTCCGCACTCCGACTGCTCTTTTGGTTCATTGGGTTATCCTTCTAGTTATGTTCCCAGTTCTCCTCCTGTCACCTTCACCATGTCTGGTTTAGGACCAAACACTGGTGGTAGCCTCGGCCCTAATGCTGGGAATACTACTAGTGGGATTGCAACAGGAACTACTTCGGCTTCTCCCTTGCTCCCCTATATGCCAGGCCTTAGTCTTCCTGATTTTAACCAATTGATCAATGACCCTATACACCATGACACTAGTTGGCCTCCTATGTCGACCAAGCTCCCTTCCGACATCCCCAAGTTTGAAGGCCTTGCTGGAGAAGATCCTACAAATCATGTTTGATCTTTCCACATGTGGTGTTCGTCTAACACCATTACCGATGACTCTGTTCGTCTTCGGTTGTTCCAACGTATGCTTACAAGCAAAGCTTTTAAGTGGTATGTTGATCAGGCCTCATCCTCTCATACCACCTTTGCGACTCTTGCTCGGGATTTTCTGTCTTATTTCCAGCTTCCCCTTCATTATGACACTGGTACCGAACTTTTGACTTCTTTCCATCAATCGTTTGCAACCTGCCTATCCGATCATGTCCAGGAATGGCAGAGAAGAAAGATCCTATGTCGAGACCCTACCTTCGAAGACCATATCTACATGGACTAGTTCCTTAGATCTCTCTTTCCTCCTATCGGAAAAGATGTCGCATCGCATTTCCCTCAAACCGAAGAAGCCTCTCTCCAAATTGCGTTAAAATATAACCTGATGTATTCTCAGTCGGGTTATGTTTATACCGTTCTACCTGATCTTCCTAGACCCAGTGGTGCCAGTGCACTAGGGGAATCTCATGCCGCCAATGGTATCATTGGAGCTCTCTTTTATCCATATGCTCAACCTCCCATGGGCTATGGTTTTCCTCAAGGGGGGGCTAGCACCTCCTGCACTTTTACCCCTCCCGGTAGCATCTATCCAGGATACGACATGCCTGCTCATTTTGCCCAACCTCCTGTTTACCACACTGTTACCCAACCTCCTTATTATCTGTATCCATAGCCTGGTGCTCCAGCTCCTCCAACATTAGCACCTCCTCCTCCCTTGCCTTCTTGACCCCCGCAACAGCAGCCACCGCCCCCTTAGGGGCAGGTATATGAACAGAAGGGCAGGAATAATCCTCCTCCCTCTAAAAAGAAGAGGAAAGGCACTCAAAATCAATACACCTATGGTAATCCTGGACCTAATCTTCAAAATAATGCTCCTAACACTAATAACCTGCAACAGGGCACTCAACCCAAGCAGGACAGGCCTATTCGCACGAAAAAAACTTGTTCTTGTTGTGGTGTTTATGGTCATCACATGCATGATTGTCCTCTTTTACCAGAGATGAAGCAGATGTGGGAGTCTCAATCAACATTGTGAGGACATCAAGCCTCCCCTTCCATCCCTCCGAATGTTTCGCCTAGTCATCTGGCTATGTTTACTAATTCTTTCCCTCAGCAAGGATTTGTGGCTACCCAACCACCTGAAGGTTAGGGGGCCACTCAGCCTCTTCCATCTAGTACCCGATTACCAGATTCTCATGATGAATTCTGATCAACCTCTAACCGTAAACATCAATCTTCAGACTTGGTCCTGTCAGTACAACAAGCTTTCCGCTACGTCTGTCCCTGAGCCACCTCCTTCAGTCTGTACAGAGCCTCTTTCGACACCTAATGGTCCCTTGAAGATCCCTCAGCCTAAGGCAGAGGTTCATACCAAGATCCCTAAGGGACCACTATGCCGAAATGATGCTTCTGGAAAATCTACCCATTCATATAGTATAGTAGATAATTTGGCGCAATCTCTTGCTGCCATTTCAACGCTGGAACTCCTCCAGTCATTCCCTTCAAAACGAAAAGCTCTATTATCTGCCATGGGTGCTGTAGATCCTTCCGATGATCGATTGATTGTATTTGATGTTGACTGATTAGAACATCCTCCTCTCCCTGCTTCCATTGCCTTCCAAATCCCTGTCAAAATCCAGAACGCCAACGTTTCCCAGTGCATCAGTGATGAGAGGGCATCCAATTATGTGATGTCCGCTTCAGTTTGGAAGCAACTTAGATCATCTGAGTTGGCTCCTTCCATGATCACTCTCCGAGCGTGGGACGACCATGCCTCGCAGCCCATTGGCCTATTCCGCAACTGTCCTATTACTCTTGCGGGCAAGAATTTTTGCGTTGACGTAGAAGTCATAGATGCCCCCTTAGATTACAACATTATATTGGGTCGTAGCTACACCTATGTGATGTATGTTGTCCCATTTGCGGTTCACTACAAGATGTCCTTCCCTCATAACAGAAATATAGTCACCATTGACCAGTTGACATATTACGAACCAAAGTCTTAGACCTCCCCCAAGTCCATCATCTCTTCGATGGCCAATAAGAAAACCGTAGATCCTTTGACCAGTGTCTCACCCAGAGTTTGAAAAGACTCCTCTTTGCTTGGTACATTCCCTGGTCTTCCTCCTCCTGTCTTTGATCCCAACTCATCGAATGTTTGCATGATGCAATCGTCTGGGGCTGGCCTCAAGCGGCTTGCTTTGGCTAGTCAATAGCCTCCTCGCCCTCTGCAACCTACTCCTAGCCCTTCGATTAAGCCTTATGGACCTCCTCCTCTCGGCCCTTCACCTCCAGCTGGTATCCATGAGCCTCTTTACCCTCCTGGAATGGTTCCTCTAGGCCTTAACCATCTTGGATTTGTCCCGCTTGGCCATTACCCCTTCGGTCAGATACCGTTCCTAGCTCCCCCCCCAGGAGTGTACATGGTACCTATCATGGCTACCCTCTCTCTTCCTAACCTGACCCTTGGGATTCCCATCTGGTACCTTGATCCTTGAGCTGCTACCCCACTGGTCAATCCAAACCTTATCTTTCTTTGACCCCGGTTCAACCAGTCCCCATGACTTCTCTCATTGCTACAGTGCCTCAGCCACCTCAACAGGAACCACCTCCTATTGCGACCGTTTTGGGTAAGAAGGGAAAAGCTCGAAAGAGGGCATCAAAAGACAAAGCTACCTCGACTGACCCTGCTCCTCCTCCGCCTCCAAATCCTTGTGCTTTGTGTGCTGTTGTCGGCCATGCCACCCATAACTGTCCTGAACTACCTCGTATCAAGCCCATGTTTAATGTTGCGTTCCCTGAGTCTACGGTCCTTGCAGCCTCTGTTTCTTCCTCGACTGCAGCCAAGAACCCTAAAACTATTCACACCAGTCAACCCTGTGCTTTGTGTAATCTCCATGGCCATTATTCCCACCATTTTCCCTGCCTTAAGCATTACCGCTCCTCTTTGGATGTAGTTCGGGAGTATGATATTGAACAGAACGAATCCACCTCTCCTGTACTTGTGCAGTATGCTGTGGGCCAGCCTGAGTATTTACCCACTCCCATTGACATTCCCCCTCCTTATGTCGAGATGACGGAGCCTATGGCCACCATCCTCTACCTATCATCATCCATGAGACCCTCGATGGAAGTTCCCCTCTGCATCTTCCCTTGTTGTTTCACTTGACCTCCCTTCAGCAATCACCCTGGGCTCAGCATCAGTAAATCCCTTATCTGCTTGTTCTTTTGTCATCCCCCATGATGATGCACATATGAACCTTTCTTCTCATGATGATAAGTCAGGTAGCTTCACCGCGTCATGTGGTCTCCCCTCCTCTAGTCACTCCATCTTCTATTGTGATGATAACATCATGGAAGCCTTGTCCACCCCTGACTTCATCTTTCCTTCCCATCAGTGGGATGGCACCATCCGTGCATATGGTGACTTTCGTGGCCTGAGCACAAGCTACACCTCCGGTAGCACCCAATATCCACCTCACCGTCGGCGTGTGAGTAGTAGACATCTTACCCAGAACACTCCCTCTCGCGGTGTGCGTTTGATTTCTAATTTGCACTTAGGTTGCCAACATTGTTCATCGTCTTCCCATTTATTATCTTGTGGTACTTTTTAGATGGACCTCCCATCCACGCCTTATATCAGTTTTGCCGATGGTGCAAGTCACTACTCCCGGAATTTAGCCTCGGCAGGTTGTTGAATTCTTAGTTAAACTGAGAGGTGGGGGTGAATCAATTTAACACATACATGAGCTTTACAAATTTTTCATCAGCTTATTTACAGCTTACTTTTAGAATCAACCTTAGTATATGAACAGTCTTAATATGTTGCATCAAGTATTAAATTAATTTGACATCAAACTTATTATGAGAGCAGCAAACATTAAGCAGATTTGGTGAATCATCTCAGTACACAGGCAACACAAATAGAGACAACATATATAAGTGGAAACCCATAAAGGGAGAAAAACACATCTTATTATTGTTGTGATGCAAAGGCAAGCTCCAACTCCCTCTCACCACTATTTTTCTGCAGGCACCAACCTACAGGAGGCTTCAACCTCAATTCTGCAAGCTACAACTTGCAAGGAAGCTCCAACTCTCTTCAATTTTCTGCAGGCACCAACCTACAGAAGGCTCCAACCTCAGTCAGCTACAACGGACAGCTATCAAGCTTCAACTTGATAGGGAAGCTCCAACTTCCTCAATTTATCAAAAGAAATATTTGTTGATTTACCTTAGATATCAGCTCTGTTTTGTAGCATCTCTTTCTGCTCCTCTCTTCTTTATCTTCTCTGCCTCAATCTTCTATGCTTTTCATTCTCTATCCTTACTCTCTCTCTCTCTCTCTCTCTCATGTGAATATCAAGTTGATATTATATATATAGTTCCTCGAATGACTGTTTGTATTTCACAAGAAATTTGGAGTGATCAGCCATGACTCTTTGGCTTCTGTCTTCTCATTCCTTTATCCAACTCATTTTAAAATTATAACAATATGTACAAATTTCCATGCTGCAGTGGGATTTTTCTTTTCCTTAGGATACTTGCCTTTGCATCAAAATAAATATAAAAAGAAATATTTACATTTTCAGTTACACATTTCAATTCATCCTTTTTTCCTGTACCATTTTTCTGCTGCTGTCTCTCTCTCTTTCGTTCTCTCAGGCTCTTGTAATAGACCCAATCTGTGAACTTTATAAAACCCACTATATTAAATATCAGCGTAGTATAGATATCAACATATATATATGTTCCCCACCAATTGTGAAGACCCATGTATTCACTTTAATCGTATATCCAGCACGCACCTCATTTCATATAGGTTTCGACTTTAGCACAATATATAAATATATCACCATGTATGCATATTCCCCAAGTCAAGCATTAAAAACTATTAATAATCTGTGGCTTTTGTTTAGCGCCCAACATAAGTATGGTTACGGTTTTATAACCTTTATAACATCAAACTATATTACATTCCCCACTTAAATATATAATGCTTACTCGAATGTTCGGACCTTGGAAATCTTAAATATATATCTCGAGCTTTAATTCAACTGAACCACTTATAACGTACCTTTGGCTCCGGGCCCACATATATAAGCGATGGCTCAATTAAATATGTGCACCATACCTTGGGTTATCCTTTGAGCTACTCTTGAATGTGATCGCCGTTCAATGAGCCTTCCTCCAGATCGACGATGTTCGTTGATATCGCACTACCTCCTCAGTCGAACGTTAATGTGTGATGGGGCAGTTTTGAAAATTCATCGCATGCCACGTGTCCTCCAGTCTATGGAATCACTCTGAATTTGCAATTACCACTCGTCCCAAAAAGTTGGTGCGATGAAAACTCGAAACCCCCTTCACTGTTCATTAGTCAGAGTTCCATCTCCGAGTTCTGCTTCTAATACTTCACTCCTTTTGTTATATATTACTATTCCACTTCGAGGTTCTGGTCCTTTACATCCTCACTGCATTCATATTCCATTATGCTGTAAATATTCATTGCATTCTGCTCCATAGCACTCGCATAGGATTATATTAGTGTTACTGGGATTCTGAAAAAACCTCTCCATACAGGGGCTAACATTTCGGCACCCTACACAATAATTTAACTCAGAACTTAAAGGGTATCAAACCTCTTTCAACGGGGAGTACATAGAAGTCATCCTAGGGTATTTTAACTATCGCAAATTCTCGTACAACTCAAAATTCTCTACGCTTATAGTTAAATCAAATGAAACCGTATCCAATCAATTCATTTCAGAGCACATCAAATCTTGATACATATGTAAGCCCTTATTTATGAACCCACATCAGTTTTCTCGATCGTGCACAGAATTACAAATCTACCCTTTTGCATAGGGTTTTCAATGTTTACAAACTTTGAAGGTCTAACTCCCGCTTCCACAAGAAATATACAGGCATGATCCTATCTGTTAGTAACACAGGATTTCATATTACCTTTCGGCTTTCTCTTGGAGGATCGATCCTTTCGAATAATATGGAAGCAGACTTATATGAATTCTCTCATCTCCTTAGAGCCACTAAACAGATTCCTCATCTATTCTGTCTCTTGGACAACTCTGCTTCAATTCATTGCTTGTCCTCTGCTCCTTGACTGGTACTACTCCTTACTTCTGTTTTTAATGTCTCTACTACCTCACTGCTACCTTGTTGCTGTTTCAGGTGCTCCTCCTTTTCCATCTCCTTTGCCATCAATGACAACATTTCCAACAATCTCCCCCTTTGGCATTGATGGCAACACATCCACCGATAATCCAATACTTCCTCTGTTTTCCTTTAGGACCCTTCCTTCTGTTGCTAGCTCTTCCTCCCCCTTTGACATCAATGACAAGGGGTTGCACATTTCTTAGTGTAGATTCTATCCTTTGATCCTTTATTTTTATCCTTTTTCAACATTTCTTGCATTTCCTCTCTCTGAGATCTTCTGACTTTGTACCCTGCTGCTCCAAACTTTGGATTAAATCTAAAATACTGACCCTTTAGCCTTTTCATGACTCTTTTATGTTGGATGTATTCTTTCCATAATCCTGTGATCCTAAGGACCTATTTCATGCTTTCCTTGTCGGCTGATCTCCCCCTGGAATGATATTTTCATTTCTGTTCTCCCCCTGAAACTACACTTTCTCTTCATATCAGAGAGTAGCATCTACAGATACTACCCCTAGTCTATCTCTCAAATATTCAAATGGTTCTCTAGCAAGATGTTTGGTAAATATATCTGCTGTCTGTTCTTTTGTTGGTACATACTCCAATTTTACTATCTTCTAAGCCACTTGTTCTCGGAGAAAATGATACTTGATTGGGATATGTTTAGTTTTTGAGTGAAGCACATGATTTTTAGAGATACTTATAGCACTTGTATTATCACATTTGATTGAGATAGGTTCATCAATGCTTACCTTCATGTCTTGGAGGGTTTTCTTCATCCACATGAATTGTGTACAACATGCTGCTGCTGCTATATATTATGCTTCTGCTGTAGACAGAGAGATAGATGTTTGTTTCTTGCTTAACCATGCCACCAGAATTTCTCCTAAATAGAATGCACCTCCACTTGTGCTTTTCCTATCATCCACACAACTGGCCCAATCTGCATCTGTGTATGCTATCAAAGTGATGCTTTTTCGTTTAGGATACCAAAGTCCATAATGTGATGTTCCTTGTAGATATCTGAATATTCTTTTGATTGCAAGAAGGTGATTTTGTTTAGGTGCTGCTTGATATCTGGCCACTAGTCCTACTGCTAGCATGATGTCTGGTCTTGATGCTGTCAGATACAATAGAATACCTATCATGGATTTGTAGAGTTTTTGATCTATATCAACATATCCATCATCAGCACACAACTTGCATCCCATGATCATGGGAGTTGACACAGGTTTGCAGTCCTCCATTTTGAACTTTTTCAATATTTCTTTTAAGTATTTTTCTTGTGAGATGAATGTACCTGGGTTCTTTTGCTGAATTTGAAGTCCTAAGTAGAAACTGAGTTCTCCAATCATGGACATCTCAAAATCTGATTTCATCTCTTCAGCAAACACTTTTGCTAGTTCATCTCTGTTGCTTCCAAACATAATGTCATCAACATAAACTACAATAATCAGGAGTTCATTTTCATGGGCTTTTATGTATAGATTGATGTCTACTCCACCTCTCTTAAAGCCTTGTATTTGCAAATATTTATCTAGTTTTGAGTACCAAGCACAAGGAGCCTGTTTCAATCCATATAGAGCCTTTTTCAGCCTGCACACATAGTCTTCTTTGTTTGTTAAAGAGAAATCTTCTGGTTGTTCCATGTAGAATTCTTCTTCTAGATCTCCATTCAAGAATGCAGATTTCACATCCATTTGATATAACTTGAAGTCTTGGTAGCATGCAAAGGCCAGAAACATTCTGATGGCTTCCATCCTGGCTACTGGGGAAAATGTTTCATCGTAATCAAGTCCTTCAATTTGTGAATATCCTTTGCAGACAAGTCTGGCTTTATTCCTGATTACTTGTCCTTCCTCATTCATTTTATTTTTGAATACCCATTTTGAGCCTATGACATTTTTCCCTGTGGGTCTAGGAACTAGTTCCCAGGTATTGTTTTTCTCAATTTGATCCAATTCTTCATTCATAGCATTCATCCAATACTTGTCCTTGCTGGCTTCTTCAAATTTCTTTGGCTCTATTTGTGATAACATGGCTATGTATACCTCTTCTGTTTGTTCAGTTAGCTTCCTTCTTGTCTGGACCCCTTTTCTCTTATCTCCTATGATCTGATCTTCAGGATGGTTCTTCTGAGTGTATCTAGAAGGGGCTTTAGAGCTCAGTTCAACATCTTATGTTGTCTTGCTTGTTTCATCATCATCTTGGTATTCTTCTTCATGGTTGTTTGATGGACTGCTGAATTCTATATCTTTTGTATTGTTTGGAAGTTCTTCATCAAATCTCACATCAATGCTTTCTACTATTTTTCGAAGAGTCTTGTTGTAACACCTGTACCCTTTACTTTTGGAAGCATATCCTAGAAATATCCCTTCATCTGCTCTTGCATCAAATTTCCCAAGATTTTCATCATTATTATTTATGTAACATTTTCTTCCAAAGATTCTAAAATGTTTGATTGAAGCTGGTTTCCCATGCCATAGTTCATAGGGAGTCTTGTCACTGCTCTGCCTTAAGTGAGCTTTGTTAAGGATAGGCACGGCTGTGTGTACTGATTCTGCCCAGAAGGTTTGAGGAATATTACTCTCTTGCATCATGGCTCTGGACATTTGCTATACAGATCTGTTTTGTCTCTCTGCTACTCCATTCTACTGAGGTGTCCCTGCAATAGTAAATTGTTGCTTTATCCCATGTTCATTGCATAGGTTAGCAAAGTCATAATCTGTGAATTCACCTCCTCTGTCTGATTTGATGCATTTTAGTTTGCATCCTGTTTGATTTTCTGCTAATGCTTTGAACATCCTAAATTTTTCCAGAGTTTCCGATTTATTCTTGAGGAATGCCACCCATGTCATTCTGGAGAAGTCATTAATTATTAGCATGAAGTAGGATTATCCACTTGGAGTTTTAGTTCTTGCAGGTCTACACAGGTCCATGTGCACAAGCTGGAGTGTTATTCTTGTTGATAACTCATCTTTGGCCTTAAATGATGTGCGGGTCTGTTTTCCCAATTGACAAGATTTGCATATGGTATTAGAAGGCCTTTTTATTTCTAGCATGTCTCTGACAGCTTTCTTCCTGTTTAGTTTGATGATGTGATGGAAGCTGAGATGTCCCAACCTTTTATGCCATAACCATGACTCCTCAAGTTTGCTAAGATGACATGCTTCATATTCCTCTCTCACAATGTAAACATTACTCTCTGTTTGAACTACTTTGAGCAGAGTCTTACCTGTGGTGCTTGATCTGACTTCACAATCTTGTGCTCTAAAAATAACTTCACAGCCTTTATCATACATTTGACTGACACTCAACAAATTAGCTTTCAGCCCATCTACAAATAGTACATCTTGGGCCTTTCCTCTGCCATTATCTAGACTGACTGAGCCTTTTCATTTTATTTTTCCTGATTTATCATTGCCAAAAGTAACATTGCCAAATTTCTTTTCATCAAGAGTAATAAAATTAATTCTGTCTCCAGTCATGTGTTTTGAGCAGCCACTGTCCAAATACCACTGGCTTTTCAGGTCTTGAGCAGTTAGAGCCAAGTCACATTTATTCACCTTCTTTATCCACCGGAAGCATCCTTTTTTTTGGTATATTTTGTGAGATGATGAACTACTTCTTCTGAGAGGACATTTGGAAGGCATATGTCCAACTTGATTGCATACACAACATTTGATTATAATTTTTGCAGAATTGTGAGTATGAACAAAATTTCTTTGATTCATAAACCCCCTTGAGGTGTTGAACAACAATCTTTGTCCATACTTTATACACTAAATGATCTTATGGCCAAATTCCTTACAATAAAAACAGTAACCATGGAAATTATTTGCATACCTGATGTAAGGTTGTCTTCTCCATTTGTTTGTTTGAGACAGTCTCTTCACTGTTTGCATCTTTTGCTGGTTTTAATTACTCCTCCTTGCATGAAAATATGTAGCAATGTGTCCCCGCTTGTGGCATACATAACAAGTGGCATTCTTCATAGGAGGGAAGAATCTCCTTTGATGGCTTCCAAATTTGACATACTCAGGGGCATATAATCCTTTTTCTATTGTCTTAGTATTTATTGCCTTCTTTGTTACTAGAGGTTTCTGTTGATCTTTGTCTTCCTTATTACATGCTTTTTCTTTTGTAGGAATTGTTTGAGCTGCTTAATCATTCTTCTTTGCTTTTACAAAAATAATCTCTCTGTTTTCCTTTTCTTTGCTTTTACTTGATTCTCCTTCATAGCTTATTCCTGTTTTTATCATAGGAGATCTTTGAGCATCCAGAATTTTGTTCAACTTACTAGAGCTTGTTGTTCGAGAGGAATTTGTAGACACTTTCCTCTGAGCATTTTCTAATTTCTTCCTCAGACATACAACTTCTTCTTCCAGCTTCTCTTGTTCTCGAGTTTTATCCTTGATTTGCTGAAGTAACATGTCTTCTATCTTCTTGGCTTCTTCAAGCTCTACCTTCAGCTACATGAGGGCTTCTGAATTCTTCTCTTCTCTCACATACTTGAGGAAAATGTCCTTTTGTTTTCTGCACTTTAGTTTGAGTCTATCAATCTCCTCCAGAGCACTTCTTAGCTCCCCCTCAAGGTCGACTTCACCTTCTTCTTCTACATCTTCTAGCAGGAGTCCTTCAAGTTCTTCTATGGCCATCAATAAAAATTCAGAGGTTCCTTCTTCACTTGAGGGTTCATCTGAGTCTTCAGATGTACTGTTGTCTTTTTGAGCATAGAATGATTTTCTACTGAACTTCTTTCCTTTCTGCCAGTTCTTTAATGTATTTTTCTCTTATTCTTGGGCCTGATTCCTTACTTTCTTGAGAGGACATTTAGCTGCATAGTGTCCAACTCTTCCACAGTTAAAGAATTTGAAAGGAAGTTTACCTTTATATTTACCTGAGCCTCTATCCAGTTTCTTGATGAATTTTGCTTCTTCTTCATCCGAGAAAGATAATATGTCTTCCTCTTCTTCTTTCTTCTTTTCTATTTTAAAGGCTGCCTCCCTCGTACTTGGCTTCTTCTGTGGGAGCCTCATTTCATAAGCTGTTAGATTTCCAAGTAGCTGGTTCATGTTCAAGGTCTCCCAATCAGCTGTTTCTTCTATTGCAGACACCTTGGGATTAAATCGGGGTGGAAGAGATCTTAGAATATTTTGTACAATTACAACTTCTTTTATGGTTTCACCTAGAGCCTTCATGTTATTTACTATTTCTGCAACCCTTAGAAAGAAGCTAGAAATGTCTTCATCATCATTCATTTTTAAGTTCTCAAACTGGGCTCTATAGACTTGAAGTTTGGCAGTCTTTACCTTCTTGTCTCCCTCATGGATGTTCTCCAGAGTATCCCACATTTCTTTGGCAGTGTCTTTGTGCATTACTTTGATAAAATCTGCTTCACACAATCCATTTAAGATGGCATTCATGGCTTTTGCGTTAGCTACAAAATATTTTTTGGTTTCTTTCTCTGAGTCAGTTTCCTTTGGGGCATATCCTAATTCCACAGCAACCCAAACTTCTATACTTAGAGACATTATGTATGTCCTCATTCTAATTTTCCAGAAAGCATATTTTGCACCGATAAAGAAAGGGGCTTTATTGGTTGAACATCCTTCTTTAATAGCCATCCTGAGAACCTAGGATCTCCTTTCAATTGTTAAACTGGTACAAAGGAACTTGGCTCTGATACCAATTGTTGAATTCTTAGTTAAACTGAGAGGGGGGGGTGAATCAGTTTAACACAGACATGAGATTTTTAAATTTTTCATCAGCTTATTTACAACTTACTTTTATAATCAACCTTAGTATATGAACAGTCTTAATATGTTGCAGCAAGTATTAAATTAATGTGACATCAAACTTATTATGAGAGCAGCAAACATTAAGCAGATTTGGTAAATCATCTCAGTACACAGGCAACACAGATAGAGATAGCAGATATAAGTGGAAACCCATAAAGGGAGAAAACCACATCTTATTATTGTTGTGATGCAAAGGCAAGCTCCAACTCCCTCTCACCACCGTTTTTCTGCAGGCACCAACCTACAGGAGGCTCCAACCTCAATTCTGCAAGCTACAACTTGCAAGGAAGCTCCAACTCCCTTCAATTTTTTGCAGGCACCAACCTACAGGAGGCTCCAACCTCAGTCAGCTACAACTGACAACTATCAAGCTTCAACCTGATAGGGAAGCTCCAACTTCCACAATTTATCAAAAGAAATATTTGCTGATTTACCTCAGATATCAGCTCTGTTTTGTAGCATCTCTTTCTGCTCCTCTCTCTCATGTATATCGTTGATAATATATATATATAGTTCCTCGCATGACCGTTTGTATTTCACAAGAAATTTGGAGTGATCACGCGACTCTTTGGCTTCTATCTTCTCATTCCTTTATCCAACTCATTTTAAAATTATAACAATATGTACAAATTTCCATGCCGTGTTGGGATTTTTTCTTTTCCTTAGGATACTTGCCTTTGCATCACAATCAATATAAAACAAAATATTTACATTTTCGCCACATTTCAATTCATCCTTTTTCCGTGCCATTTTTTCGTTCGCCGTCTCTCTCTTCGTTCTTGGTGCTCGTACAGACCCAATCAGAACTTTATAAACCCACTAAATTAAATATCGTAGTATATATATCAAAGATATATATATATATATATATATATATATATATATATATATATATATATATATATATATATATATATATATATATATATATATATATATATATATGTTCCCCACCAATTGTGAAGACCCATGTATTCACTTTAATTGTATATCCAGCACGCACCTCAGTTCATATAGGTTTCGACTTTAGCACAATATATAAATAGATCACCATGTATGCATATTCCCTGAGTCAAGCATTAAAAACTATTAATAATCTGTGGCTTTTGTTTAGTGCCCAACATAAGTATGGTCACGGTTTTATAACCTTTATAACATCAAACTATATTACATTCCCCACTTAAATATATAACGCTTACTCAAATGTTTGTACCTTGGAAATCTTAAATATATATCTCGAGCTTTAATTCAAATAAACCACTTATAACGTACCTTTGGCTCTGCGCCCACATATATAAGCGATGGCTCAATTAAATATGTGCACCATACCTTGGGTTATCCTTCGAGCTACTCTCGAATGATATCACACTGCCTCCTCAGTCGAACGTTAATGTGCGATGGGGCGGTTTTGAAAATCCATCGCATGCCACGTGTCATCCAGTCTATGGAATCGCTCTGAATTTGCAATTACCACTCGTCCCACAAAGGTGGTGCGATGAAAACCGGAAACCCCCTTCACTGTTCATTAGTCGGAGTTCCGTCTTCCGAGTTCCGCTTCTAATACTTCGCTCCTTTCGTTATATATTACTATTTCGCTTTGAGGTTCTGGTCCTTTACATCCTCATTGCATTCATATTCCATTATGCTGTAAATATTCATCGCATTCTACTCCGTAGCACTCACACAGGATTATATTAGTGTTACTGGGATTCTGAAAAAACCTCTCCATACAGGGGCTAACATTTCGACACCCTACACAATAATTTAACTCAGAACTTAAAGGGTATCAAACCTCTTTCAACGGGGAGTGCATAGAAGTCATCTTGGGGTATTTTAACTATCACACATTCTCGTACAACTCAAAATTCTCTACGCTTAGATTTAAATCGAATGAAACCGTATGCAATCAATTCATTTCAGAGCACATCAAATCTTGATACATATGTAAGCCCTTATTTACGAACCCACATCAGTTTGCTCGATCGTGCATAGAATTACAAATCTACCCTTTTGCATAGGGTTTTCAATGTTTACAAACTTTGAAGGTCTAACTCCCGCTTCCACAAGAAATATACAGGCATGATCCTATCTGTCAGTAACATAGGATTTCATATTACCATTCGGCTTTCTCTTGGAGGATCGATCCTTTCGAATAATATGGAAGCAGCCTTATATGAATTCTCTCATCTCCTTAGAGCCACTAAACAAATTCCTCATTTATGCTAATTGAAATTACTTACAAAACCCTCTTGTTCATGAAAACAAGAGGACAATATATTCTGTCTCTTGGACAACTCTGTTTCAATTCACTGCTTGTCCTTTTCTCCTTGACTGGTACTACTCCTTACTTCTCTTTTTGCTGTCTCTGCTACCTCACTGCTGCCTTGTTGTTGTTTTAGGTGCTCCTCCTTTTCCATCTCCTTTGCCATCAATGACAACATTTCCAACACAGGTTGGGCCATTTTTACCCCCTTGCATTCGCTTGTTCTCCCGAATGGTGTATGCATTGGTACTGCTACCAATAATCAGGCCGAATAGGATGCAGTGCAAGGTTTATTAGCCAATTCCCTTTCACATCGCATCCTCCACCTTCATGTTCGTTTAGATTCCCTACTTCTTGTCATGCAATTGAATGGTGTCTATCGTGTGCATATTCCTATCCTTTTTAGAAGATATTTACGGGTGAAGCTTTTGATGCGTGAATTTGAAATCATTACATTCAATCATGTACCTAGAGCACAAAATCACTATGTAGATATCATTGCAAATAATATTCTAGATTTCCATTTAGCACATGCATTTAACACAAGACAATAAACATAAAACCATCAAAACGATGCATATCCATAATATGTGTTGTATAAAATGTTTTAGAGTCCATCAACTATGATACATATAGCATGCCCATAGCATGTTACAAAAACTCAAAATAGGGGGCACCACCTACCCCTACAAACTAATCATTATCTAGAGGATCTCGAGCCAATGGCTTTTCTCCCGCAGCTCGTAGATCACGCATCCGCTCTCCGGCTATCGCCATGCACCACATGACCCCTCACCACTCTGAGGGTAGACTAATACATGGCTCTATGTACTGGTCCTCTAAGTCTTGCCAGCCGCGCTCTGAAAAATCAGTCAGAAGCCTCCTACATCTATGACAGATGTCCTCTAGGAGGGCTGCTGCATCCTCATTTTGCGGCACCCTCAATCCACTAGGTCCTGTAACTCCTGATACTGTAGGCCGTCCCATATACCTGGCCGGTTTTACCAGTGCTGTATCTGTATACCAAAAGTGAAAGAATCAGTACCATATACAATATTCTAAAAATTTACAATGTACATAAGAATATTAGCAATTTTTCACTTACCATCGGGCCCCCATACTCGACCAGGAGGCAGTGGCAAATCCGGGTCCTCACGATAAATCATCCCACTATAGGGATAGTTGTCTATGTACAATGGCATCTGATCCCAATGTGCAAAAATCTCGAGTAGAAACACCCATCCGACTGCCCCACCTCATCCTCTGCATAGTAGTCGCCCCCAACGGTGCATCCTAGGCTCCCTCGGGCCCCCATCCTGGAGCTGTGTGCAAGGTCGAAGTGTTAAGATATTCTAAAAAAAGAGCGAGCACAAAATTGCACCATAAGCACAGTCATGGTTCACTTGCCGCTTGCATAGAGACAACTCTCTTTTCAACAACGACGACATCATTTGGGCCCACCCATAGTGGGTCCCACTCAACACACTCTTCACAAGCATCATCTACCCTCCAGTGATGTGGTGGAGTGCTTGATTGCCAAGGATCCGTAGCACGGGTCTCTAACCTCTCTAGATCCTTGATAGGTATCCGTGTCCCTTTGACATGGAGACCTGGATGACAATGGTGCTCTACAAACTCCATGATGTTCTGCCCTTGTGGTAACACTGGCTGAGTATTCCCTACCATCCCAAGTGGTGGGAGACCAGTCAAGAAATATATATCCTGGACCGTCAACTCGATCCGGTGCCCCTGCACTATAAAGACCTCATGTTTCGGGTCCCAATAGCTGACAATCCGGGCCAATAAGGGCTCTCCAGCTCTCATCAAAGGGTTCTCCACAAAATTTAGAACCCCAAACCTGGCCAATGCACTACGGACACCCTGATCCTCCCAGATCTCTGACCGTAATGTGGCCAGGTCTCTCTCTCTCCAGGTGATCTGTAATTCTGCCATATCTACACAAAACCATCATATTTGTCAGTACACAGACATGAAAGACTATATCCACACACAAAAACCCATTTCTCAGCCAAAAAATAGCATAGAAAAACCCCTCCCTGTCAGGTCACACTTTTCAGGCCTAATCCTGGGACAGGTCGCAGTTTTATGCCCAAAACCTGCTACCCAAGTCGCATTTTTTGCCCAAAAAGTGTGACCTGGCTGTGAAGAGGAGCAGGGGTCTATTCCTGAGCGCTAGGGACCTAAAATGAACTTTCAATCCACTAAAATAAAAGAGTAGGGTTAGGCCTCTTACCTGTAACTGACGGATCTCGATTCCAACGGTCGGTTTGTCTGCTACGATCGCCGCAAGATTTAGGGCCTTCTCTCCTCTCTACATTCACCACAACTCCACATGCAAATCAGTGAATTTGGAGGGAAAATGCCTTATTAAAAGAGAAACCCCTGATTTTTCTTTCGCCTGCTGCGGCCAAACTGTAGCTCAGTTTGACAAACCATCTGCACCGTTTGAAAGCTCTCACTGAGCCCTCAAATGGGTATCTGTTAGTTTTTTGTGAATTGATACTTCACCAGAATACATTTCATCCAATAAGGGTCACTTCACCACTCCTCAAAACCGAATTTCTTCACCTGAAACACTTGTACTTGGGGCACCACTTTACCTTCATACTTGTCCATGCTCATGTCGATTTCCGTCATTAGGAACCATCATGTACTCATGTTTTTATAGTCCCCTTTGGACCTTTTCTGTGTGGAAGCATCATCGAGTCACCCTTTTTTAGAGCATCTAAGTTGATTCGTCATCACATTCATGGAGTCTATCTCGAGTTCCTTTGTATCCCGCTATAGTCCTCCATCCTTCATTGCTTGGTTCCACTCTCGTGTCGCACATTATGGCCTTCAGTCCCACTGTCCCCTATCCCTCATGATATTGTGTCAGTTGCTGTTAGGTCATCCATGGCCTTTATGCTCTAACAAGGGAATTTGTCTGTCCGCTACTCAGTATCCCCCATTTCATCATCAGCCCTGGTGTCATTCTGTCAGTTGCTCTCGTGCCTTAGTTGAGGATCCCTTATTGCCTCACCTATGACGAACCTCCTTCTGTCGACATCAGATCATTCATTCTAGAAGATAGGTCTAGAGGGCGGTGTACGTTGGTTCCAGCTTCCACTCTTTTTCGGTGCCTTGAATCAAGCAAAGGGACTTCATATTGCCCTTTGACTTGATTGTTTCTCAGCTCCAGCTCCTTTCAGCATGATCGAGATCTGTATACTTGATGTTTTAGTGATGCAGAAACTGATATCGATGATTCTCAGGTGTGTGTGAGATGTTTTCATCCCTCATGAGGGGGTGGCCCTACAGGTAGCCCCCCACATGCCCTGATGACCTCTTCATTACAACCTTTGATGTAACTCCATACATTTGATGATGTCGGCCTTCGCTGCTTGCAACGCCTTTTTGTTTGCATGTATCAGTCAAATTTTCAGAGCCCTTTCCTATTTACAGGGGCATTTGGGTTGTATTTGTATCTCATGTACTCAGATATTATTGTATAAGCCTTGGCTGTTATCCCAGGCACAATATGTATGTGGGATTCATTATCATGTTTTTACTTGGCTCATGTTTATGCTAGCATGTACTATATTGTTCAGTCCCTTGTTTACTGGATGCACTATTCTTTGTACTTTGTCTTGGTAGGCATAGGTATGCCTCCCTCGCTGCCTATAGCACAGGTAATCACTCATAAAAGAGACTTGTTGCACCTGTAAGTCTCGCCTCCTCAGGGTCTAGTCCTCTAGCACTTTGGTCTACCTTATATTTCTCTCTCTCTGACTTCCCCTTTGGTGTCTAGTGATTGAGTTCTTACAACGTACTTCGGTCATACGATTAGCTCCTAACGCTCGCACGCTGGGGGGAAATCTGTTACACCATTTTACACCATTCACCTTGTTACTATTACATTAGATGGACCCAAGTACACCATGTAAGACCAATTTTACCCTAAGTAAAATTGCATTCACTATGAAAAATAACTTAGTAAACCACCTTTATTAAGTTTTTTATGGTCTAAACAGGAAACCCCATGAGGAAATATTAAATAAATCTACATTTTTTTTATTTTCCTCAAGGAATAATTAGTTAAACAATAGTTTAATTAATATTCATGGTCATATTTAACCCAAAATATGAAATTTAATTAGATAAATCATTATTTATCTTATTATTTTCTAGCAATAATTATTTAAACCTTATTTAAATAATATTCCTTATTAAATTTGACAAAATCATTTATAAATAATTAAATAAATAATTATTTATTTTATTATTACTCACCCACATCCTTAAAATAATAAATAAATCATTTATTTATTTATTATTTACAAATAAAGGGATTTGACCCAAGTCAAATTCTTTTTCCCTCCAACAAATATAATAAAATATTCCATAAAAGTTCGATCCTGATTTGGTTAATAATATTTTAATTATGCACCAAGATCTAGACTAACTAAATATTTTGTTATAAATAAAAGGGTTTTTCCATTCATTCACTACCTTTTTTTGCCTAAAGATCACTCTGGATCTATACTTCTGGTTTGACTTTGATTCACCATCATTGTCATATTTTTCTATATTTTTGCTTGTGAGCTCCCTTTGAGTTCCATTTTTGTCTGGGTTTTCTACACGATCAAGAGAGAGGAATTTTAGATCTGAAGTGCTGAGGACTTACAAGAACCCATCCCATTGAGGAGAACTGGTAACATCCTTCTATGTTTTCCTCCCAGGTGCCATTAATACAAAATTCATTCAACATATCCTTGTCTTGTCTATTGGATGCATGGAGAAACTCTTGTTTTATTCACTGCTTAATGTCTTTTAATGCATAGATCTAGATTTTTGCAGCATTTATCTTGGTCAAATAATTGTAGATCTAAAGATATTGGCAACCATCTTTGCTGTTAGGGCTGTTTTTTATGCACAACTAAAGTGGTCTTATTTCGTACACTTGCGATTAAGATTCATACTAACAGATGGCTCTTTGAAAATATCATTGGCTATGAAGGTGCTCCATGCAATGTTCAGTTGATTGAGATGGTGGAGGACTATGATTGTTATGAGGGAATGATGGAATATGATTCTCATTTTTTGTTCATATTCCTTCTTCTGGTAAATGTATGCCATCTTCTCTATACTCTGGAAAACATAATAGGGCATGTTAAGCATCCTTACCCTAGTGAAATGCATCAAGAGCCGGATATGATAGGAATAGAGCCTTGAAAATCTGCCTTCACATGAAAAATATTTCATGATTATCTTCATCATTGGTGCATATCTGTCCAAGAGGTGTGAAAAATGAAGAACCTATTTGTTTGGTTTTGGTGTCTTGGTTTTAAGAAGAAGTCAAAATCTTGTTTCTTCAACATTCATTTCTTGAACCATTTCTCCCCAACATTTGGGATCCCTGTAGCATCTGAAATGACAATAGTATATAAGGTAAAAGTGACCCCAGGTAATTTAACTTGGTTGTCATGGAGTCCCGATATGAAAACTCTAGTTAGCATGGGGTGGTGTTTAACCCTCTGAATTTTCTCACAAAAATCATAATAGCCAACATGTTTGAATCATGTGACAGTCAATGGAGAAGCTAAGAGTTCCTTAGCATTGGCAAGTTCAATTCTGAGCACTCTTCCTCCTTTAAGTGGCCTTCTTGTCTCTATTTCATCTCCTTCACTGAATGATGTGTTTCATTTTCTGTTGTCGTGGTGTTTTTGTTAAAACCGTAGGGATTAGGAAATGGAAATGGGAAAGGGAGATGGGAAAGGAAAGCTGACGAAGATGTTTGATAGGGATATGTGATATGGGGAGGGGATAGGGAGTAATGATATGGTATATTTAGGGTAGGGATTTTTAGGAATTGGGAGCCTAGGTAGATGTAACACCTAGGGCTTAGGGTTTAGGGAGAAATTTATAAGAATAGGGAATTCTACAAATGAGGGGTTTGGAATGGGTTTTTATACTTGTGGGAAGGATGCAAAGGGTAAGTGAGTGAAATTTGAGTGCTTTCACAAATATAATGAGATACTAGGGTTTTTGCTCAAATTAAACACCAAATTACAACTTCAACTTGAAAGCTTCCACACATAAACTTAAGAAGATGATTTTTCATAGCATGTGCCTCTTACTGGTTTTCTGGAGGTCAATGATTGAGTGGAGGAGATTTGAAGGCAATTTCTGGTCACTTGGACACTTTGTAGAGCTTGTTGGTGATTTTCTCCATTCAAAATGCATTTGCACCCTTGATAGGCTATTTGCGCCCTCGTCTACGTATTTGCACCATCAACAACACATTTGCGCCCTACTGAATGCATTTGCACCCTCCTGAATGTATTTTTTCCCTGATGAATGTATTTGCGCCCTCCTGAATGTATTTGCGCCCTTCTGAACATATTGCGCCCTCTTGAACGTATTTGCGCTCTCGATTCTGCTCTTTTGCCAATTTCACGCAGAAATTCGTGAATTTGATCTCTTAGAGTGCAGGATTTATATTTGGAGGATGAAAATGAATTTGAATTGATGTATTTTAGTCATAAATAGCTAAGTGAATTTGAATTTGAATTTAAAAACCCACTTTCCTAATGTCTCATTTCACTTTTTTGAAAACTTTTGTTGATTACCCTTTCATTTGATTTTTCTTTCTTGGAGGATGGTGTTGCTGAAGTTTGACACTTTTCTCTTTCATTTTGGCATGTGTGTTTTGAATTGACAGCTAGGGACCGAACTTATTACATATAGGAAGCATAAAATTATGTAAAAAATTAAAAATAAATTACATCTATGTTTTCATATCAAAATTACATTTTGTTATGAAAATATCAAAAATCAAAATTACAAATTTAAAAATATCATATTTACATGTTGATAATCCTCTGCATATGATAATGAAATGTTTATTGAGTCACTCTCACATGTTTTGCTAACTTATTAAGATGAAATGATGCATTTTGGACCTTGAAACCTAATGACCTAATGGGACTTTGGATGACTTTTGATTTCATGGTTGACTTTGACTGACATAAGACATAGTGAAATGAGCTTTTCAAAAATATTTTTATGCTAAAAAAGAAATGAAGGTGGGCCAAAAAATGATATTTTGTGAGGGAGAGTGAGTTTTTATGACTAGATCTACCATGAGTGAAACAATTTTTAGCATGACTCAATGGAATGATATAAAAATTTCAGAGTGGGACACCTAAAATGAGAATGAAAAGAGTGATTTTAATCACTGATGGCATAATACATATTCTGACACTAACATGTTCCATGCATGCCATAACTAGTGATGAAATCATACATGCAACTCCATACCTATAAGAAAAACCCATTGTAGCTGCTGATCCTGATGTCCTCTTTCACTTCCCTACCTTTCCTTTGCCTTCTTGCTCCAAATCCCAAGTATGATACACTCCTCCAAGAGTTCTCCAAGAAAATATGTGTCCAAGAGTATGAGAGAGAGAGAGAGATAATAGAACAGAGCTCCACCAAAACCTGTCAAAAGCTCGCCAGTTGTTCCGCAGAAGCCTTTTTATGAATGAGACCTCTATTTTCTTCATTTTCCATTATTTTCCTTCATTTTCCTCATCACATGCAACCTGTGACCTTTCACTTTCATTTTATCCTATTTTCCTAAATAAAATGCCAATAATGCCTCTTTTCCTTTCCAAAGCCTTTTCCATTTCCTTTAGCCATAATAAACCAAAGTGACAGCCACTAGGATGTTTTTTCCCAACATTTTACTTGGAATACACGTCCCATGATCTTGGTCTTATCTTATTTTTACTTGGATTTTTAACTAGGGTTGTTACAGAACCCTCCCCCTTGGGGGAACACTGTCTTCGATGTTCAATGACACCTACAACCAACAAGCCACTGAAAAAATAACATAATTTCCATGGAGCTTTATAAACACAACTCATTGTAGTATTGATAGTGGCCACCTGCTGAAAACATGGAAATCATACCATTTGCTGGAGATTTATAACACAACTCATTATTATATTTACAATAACAACCACATACACTTATGCACATTTTCTTCTAACATAAAATAATCATAATGTCTATGAATATTTATATACACAACTTGATACAATATTTACAATAATATACACATATGAAAATTTACTTAACCGACAAAAAAAATGATACGATGCTTGTATCAACAAAAAGGTAATCCAGAGGCTCACACCTCCACCCTCAAGGTAATACTAGGATTCACCTCATTCCTAGAAAGTTCAGAATCCAATTCCAAATTCAAATCTGCATCCAATGTCCAGCACTGCAATCATGTGCCACTTATCCAATCAGTGAACATTTACTGGCTCATTGTTCCAGGGCACACTCCCAATGTGCATATGATTCCATAAGGAAATTCTAATGACAAAAAAAAATCCATCCTCGACCTTCCCTTCTCTGTTACACAGTCCCTTGAGAAATCCGTTCACCCCCTTCGATGCAGTCACACAACTTCAAATTTATGCAGGCATCTCCTTCTCTACTACACAGTCCCTCAAGAAACCCCTCCCTTGGAAAGGTTTCCTCGCATTGGAAGATCCAAAAACCAAGGCATATTCCTTCCTCAAAACCATCATACCGATCATAGCATGCTCATGGAAATAAATGGACACTATTGTGTACCAGTGTCCCACAATGGCTCTGATCGTAGAGTGCTTTACTAGCATATTGTTGCCTATTTCAATTCCTTTTGTTTTTTCTACTAATTCTTGCAATCAGTTTAACCATCGAACCAGGCATGTCCATGCATTCCTATACCAATCACATAACTGCCATTAGATTCAAAATAAATTGAAATAAATTCACATCATACCTTATTGGTGGCCCGTCAAGAAGGTACACTTGTAATCCTATTTACTTCCTACCACAACAACTCAAACTAGTTTCTTTATCAAATCGTTATGAATAAACATATCACATCTGGTTAGCTCAAAACTCAACCATTACAATCAAAATCATATATCACATGTAACCATATAAATCATCATACACAAGAATAATATATCACATGTAACCATCGTAAGTCATAATCATAGATCACATGCATAATAAAACTGAAATAAAATATTGATACTTATCCTTTAATCGATCCGTATCTTCTACCATTAAGCTTTGTCCTTTGTGTATGCACTCCAGATCAGTTTCCATGCTCGAAAAACACCCAGTGCCTTCTCTTCAACCACGTACACATACACATAGTTTACGTCACACACATACACCCATATACGACATACAATACCATATAATACATGCACCTACACCTGATATGACGATCTCCTCTTACCCCAAATTCTAGTGTTGCAACTTCACTTTAATGATCTGCATCTCTTGCTCAATCTCAATCAACACATCAACATAAAAACATATCAAGAACATCATTATGACCTAAAATTACTAAAATGGCCTCATGTACAACAAAATTAACCATGAAAATGCATGCATAGCAATATATAGAAACTGACATGCATAAAAAATGAATAATCGACATACACGCATGAAGATCACATCCAACAACAACAACACCATCATATTCTATATGGAAACACAATTGAAAAAATGACCACCACCATGCATTTAAAACAAGCACATAGTCCAAAAATATATAGAACACATATGCAACTGACATGTATGCATGAAAGACAAATTTCGCCCATCTAGTCCAAGTATTGAACCATGCTTTGACACCAATTTCTAGTATTAGAAATCAAACAAAGAGGACAGAAACCAGACACCACTCGAAGAGAACGAAAAACAGACATTACCCAAAGAGATCAGAATCCCTTCTTATACCACTCTATAACACCCTCCTCCTACATCTACCCAAGTAACCTGCCAATTGGGGTAAACATGTGATGAAGAGTTACTATGATGTGATTCAAATCCCTATGTGTCACTGAAGGAAGTGGAATCAACGAAACACAACAACCCTGACATTTTTCACATACTAGAGGACACCCTAAAGCCATACAAATTTTCTAAGAGGATAGAACTTAAATAAAATTGATCTTTTAGTGCATTAAACCCCTAATCTCTTGCACATCATGGGCACACATGAGACTAGGGAATTTTGTAGGTAGTTCTATGCCCGCGACCTTGATTTATGTGCCACTTTTTCAGGCCCAGGGCTTAGGGTACTTCCCATAACTCCATGAAACTTCCATAAATGAAATATAACAACATAATAATGGTGTAAATTCATTCACTTGAAAAAGGAATTGATTGAACCCTTAGTAGCCATGACAAACATTTCATTAAACATGTCACAAATATGTAATTTATAGGTTTAAACAATATATTTGAGCATAGGGGTTTCATACTTATCTTATAATCATTAAGAAGATTTTTTTCCTCATCACATTAGTTGCATTTTAATCTATTAAGCCATAGATTCATTTTTAATTTCCAAGTCAAAACATGATGGTCACCCTCGCGCATCATCCCACATCTGACGATTCGTAATGTTTTGTGCCCCCCCCCCCCCCCTCAACCTCGGACATTTAACCACATGGGGAAGGGGGGGAGGGGGGTGGGGGGGGTGTTTTGAAATGGGCGGTATCTCTTACCGCCTTTCTTGCTACGTGGTACGTCGAGGCTACTTCGCACCCCCCTCCTTCGATACCGCCTACCACTCGGCTACCCCCCCTGAAAACTACTCTTCTCTAAAATTGAAACCACTCCTGCTCCGTGCCAGCTCCCGCCACCCTGGCTCATCATCCACCTACTCGCTTCCACCACCAATGCTCTACATTGAAAAACCATCCACCAATCCACTGCTCCACGTTCACTACCATCTCCTGCCACCGTCTACTCATGGATCCGTTCTGTGCCATTTCCATCCAAACGGATTATTAAAGAATTTTTGTATGTTAGAGGGGACTGTGGTTTTTTGACTATGGTTATGAGACGTTGCTTACAATGGGAGAAGTTGGTTTTCCATTTTAAAAACCCCTGCAGCAGTCACCGATGCAGCAAAGATAGAGGCGGTTAGAAGACAAAATGACCATCATGATAGCCAGCACAACAATCAGATTTTTTGAATCAGCCAGCGCAATACCAAATTTAATTATCCAGCAATGGATTTATGAAGAGGTAGAGCCAAGATGTCAGAGCCATCCTTGCCTCTTCAACATCACACTAGCCAATTTCTGATCATTTCACAATCAATTTCGGATTTCCAGAGTAAATACAACCACCATTTTGTCAGCTTTATCTTATCACCGCCTGCATGTTTCCACTTGTCCAAATTTCTTCTTGAATGTAATTAATGACAATCATTACAGTAGACAGAGTAACCGACTTAAGTTTTAGATAAATACTGCATGCATTAGCAGTATCAAGGGAACGATGAGTCCAAAAGGGGAAAACCATTGTAATAGGCTCATCTGGTTGTAAACACTCTTTTTTTGGATGAATGAAGGGACACTGTTGTTTCCAGATTCTTGTGTTATGATCTGTGGTGAAGTGCTTATTTTCCTGTAATTTTTCATTCTCTAGTTTCACATACTATTTTCTTTCTTTATTGTGGATAAGAAATTTTTGTGTAGGATTTACCATAGGGTTCCCTGCTCAGTCTTGAAACAATAATTTATGTTTTTCTCTGAGATTTGAATGTAGAATTTAGATACGGTCTGCTCTGCATTCAAATTGAACCTTAATCTCCTCCTCCTTTCCATCTCACAAACTGTAAAGATCCATTGGCATGACCAGCTTGCCTAAATACACATGATTTCGATTATTCAACCATTTGAATCTGTTTTCACCTATTTGACTCCATATCCCAATGGCCCTCTTCTGCTGCCGCAACCATAAAATTTCAAACAAAACCCTATGCACTAATAGCTAGCCTAAAATTCCCCTATCAATAAAGCTATATCTAACAGAGACATCCCTCTCTGGGTCCAGGAGGGCTAGATCCTAGGCCCGAAGTGGTTTTGATGTTAGCCCTCCAGCATTCTATCTTCAGCCTTCAGAATTATGGGGTGGTAACATAATGGTGACCATACCAGGGAGAAATATATCTAGTAACACAATTCAAGTTCAGTTTTGACTTTGATGGTGGATATAATTCGAACACTAGAAGGTTGTTCCATTCACCTGGCCACTCCATCTGTAGCAAAATCCAGAAACAAAGGTCTACTGGCAACTCCACAAGCTTGAAATGGGATCAGTTGCAAGGATATATGCTCCAATGAACATAGATCATATTCCTGGCTTTGAAAAAAAAATGCCTCAGGTAAATTGGAAAAGAATTATTCCTATTTTTCAAGATGAGGTTGTTGATGATGATTTGTTACATATCATTAGATTTCATATAAATTCATGGAAGTTGAAAGTCGAATGGCATGAGGATTGCCTCATGAAAATTTTCATGGCAACATTAGAAGGAAAAGCGAGGGAATTGTATGAAGTTTTAAACCTTGGTAGCTTGTTTTATTTAAAGGATTTCCACAAAGTGTTTTGTGAGAATTATACAAAATATTCTCCATCTTTATCATTAGCTGAAAATTGTTGTGATCAGTCTGAGGATTTCATACAATAACTTGAAAATATTGATGAAGATGTAGGAAATATGCATGATGAGGATCTCTTAGAAGCATTTTATGGATTTCATTCTCAAGTTAATTGTCATGATAACCAAGAGAAGTTAGTTGAATATGAAAGAAATCAAGAATGAAAGTAGATCCACAAGATATGTCTGTGGAGAAAAATGACAATTCATCTATTCCTTTGTATTAGGCCAAAGAAGACATTCAGTCTTATGACAAATATTCACGAGAGCGAGAAAACAATTGTTGTTTAATCCAAAGAAAACAAAGACTACCTCCTCCTTTGACTAAATAAGAAATTAATCTGATTCTAAGCATGCAGGAAACCTCTCAATTTTTATGTAATCAGGAGATTAATTATATTTGTTATACTACTGATTTATGTACTGAATTATTTACTAATGAAGAAAAAGATGTAGAACAGATATATACTGATGCCGTTTTGCATTTTTAAGAAGGCTTATTTCCAGAAAGTGCCTATGTTCATCAAGATGATGGCCTTCAAACAAAATTCAACAATCTCAGTTGAGACATATCAGGTTTGCTTGAGGACAGCATATTGGTATACAATGAGGATGCCATATCAGATGACCATGAATAATGTATAGATATTCTCTTTCAAAAGGATCTTGAGCATAATAAATCGGAACAGAGTAGTCCTAGATGAACCACGTTATTTAAATCCTCAGGACTAGATATTGTTCCAAGATCCTTTTTCTGGCCTCTTAGAATCATCTAAAAAAGGAGTATGCTATGCCATGAATGGTTTGCTGTAGAGTTTAAGGAAAATTTTGAACACTTATTTTCAATAGAAATTGCAAGGAGTGGTTATTTTCCTTTTTCTGCCTGCTAAAAAATGTGAACAAGAATCAATCATGTAGTCATTTACTTGATTGGTTATATTGGAAAAAAGAGTTCACTTAGTGTATATATCAGCTCTAAGTTAGATTAGGGTAGATAGGTGTGCAAATAAGCTCAGTACTTTGAGAATTTTTCCAGTTTTAGTTTCAGATTGCTTTTCAGTTTTCAGATCAAGTGTGTTCTAGACTTCAGTTTGCAGAGAGTGTTGACTTCAACTTGAAGGTTTTCAGCCACAGAGATTGTAGCAGATCAGGTTGTAGAGTTGTGATCAGCCTAATGGATTAGGCCACTAGTCTACGGTGTTCTTGACACCTCCTGAAGGAGCTGCCATCCCCAGCTGGAGCCACTGTTAGACTCCTGTAATTCACAGTATCAAAAGGTGACTGATTATTTCTCAAATATTTCCTATTGAAAATAATATGTCATGGTTGTCATTTATTTCCAGAAAAAGGAAGGGAAATCCTGATTGTCAAGAGCTTCAAAGGAATCAATCTGCCTTTTCAGTTTAGTGGAAAGGGGAAAGTGTTGTTGATAAGGTGCAATGGTGAGAAAACTTCATTTCTTCCCTCATTCATCTCATTTACCCTCTTTTTCCCTTCATTTTTCCATTTTCTAAAGTCCCACACTTTATTTATTTCAAACCCCTTTTTTAACTATTAAAATTTGATTTTTATAGTTAAAAAAGTAGCTCTGCCCACCCACTAGCAACCATATCATTTTCCCATTTAAAATTACTATATATTTCATTATTCGTAGCTCCACCCCCTACTTTAGGCCGCTATATAACTTATATGGCATAGATCGCATAAGCCTTACCTTACCCGTTCCTTGCCTTTCTGCGTCGGCACTTCGCAACAATCCTAGCCACACTCCATTTGCCACTTTATAACTCTGCCGATGTGATATAGTGGGATCATTCCCGCCACGTCACCCTTTTTCTCCTTTCACATCGCAATCAACTTTTTTATGTTTACATGTTAACACATCACAGGTTAATTGGTTTAAGTCATGATGCGGTAAGAAATGGAGTTGTGATGCGATGAGATCGCATATCACACATGATAAAGGCTCCTCGTTATCATTTCTTGTTAAGATGTGCGATGTGCAATAAACCTTAAGATGTGGGATGTGCGATAAAATTTGAATATTGTGATTTGCGATGTTGGTGGGCCCCCATCACACTTTACACTTCACAAACTTTAACTATTACCTCCCCACTGCTTATAACAAAAAGCGCCGATCTGCGAGTTGCGGGTGGTCCCACCTCCTTACTACGTCACCTATGCTCGTACCATCCACTCATACCCCGCTAACCATCCCTCGCCTCTCCGTCACCCCCGTGCATCGTCCCACATCCGACGGTCTATAATTTTTTTCGGCCCCCCCTCAACCTCCGATATTTAACCATGGGGGGGGGGGTCAAAAATGGGTGGTATCTCTTACCGCTTACCACTCTACTACCCCCCCTCGAAAAATTCTCTTCTCTACAAACAAAACCACTCCCTCCACCTCAACTCCTCATCCACCTGCTCGCTTCGCCACCAATGCTCTGCGTTGACAAATTGTGCACCAATCCACTGCTCCACGTCAGCTACCGTTTCCTGCCACCATCTACTCATGGAGTCGTTCTACACCATTTCCATCCGAACGACTTATTAAAGTAGTTTTGTATGTTAGAGGGGACTGTGGGTTTCTAACTATGGTTATGAGTTGTTGTTTAGAATGTGAGCAGTTCATTTTTAATTTTAAAACTCCCTGTAGTAGTCACTGATGCAACAAAGACAAAGGAGGTTTGAAGATATAATGACCATCATGACAGCCATCACAACAATCATATCTGTTGAATCAACCAGTGCAACATCAGATTTAGTTATCCAACGACGAATTTCTAAAGAGGTAGAGCCAAGATGTCAGAGCCATCCTTGCCTCTTCGGCATCACACTAGCCATATTCTGATAATTTCACAATCAATATCAGACTGCCATAGTAAATAAAACCACCGTTTTGTCATATTTATCTTATCACCACCTACATGTTTCCACTTGTTCAAATTTCTACTTGAATGTAATTAATGACAATCACTACAGTAGACAGAGTAACCGACTTAAGTTTTAGATAAATAATGCATGGATTAGCAGTATCAAGGGGATGAGGAGCCTGAAAGGGGAAAACCATTGTAATAGGCTCATATGGTTGTAAACACTCTTTTTTTGGATGAATGAAGGGACACTGTTGTTTCTAGATTCTTGTAATGTTCCAAAATTCTCATTAAGTTAATTGGAACATTAAGTTTGCTTTCCTTTTAATAAAAAGAATAAAATGGGTAAGGGGGCCCATGAAGAAGGATAATAAGCACTCCAAATGTGCAAAGGAGTCACTTAAGTGGCTTATTTGTCATCTCCTAGTGTGAAAAGGGGAAAATGCAAGAAGACTAGGTTTAGTTTGACCAAGTCAACAATGCTGCATGGAGGGAGTGAGTCACCAAGTGGGACAACACAGTTTTCATAGGAGGGATATTATTGGATGAGATAAACCCTAATGGGTGGGGTCCATGGCAAGGAAGCCTCCTCTTGGCATAAAAGGGGGAAGGAGAGCCATTTCTCATTATGTTGAAGAATTCGATTTTGCTCTGCTCTCTCCAGTTGTGCAACTGGGATAGCTTGTGCTGCTTAGCACAAAGGAGATTTCTATTTAGAATTTTCCTCTCCTTCATTGGGAAGCTTTGGAGGACCTGTTCTTCATTCTCCTCACATCCATGCTTGAGGCAAAGGTAACCATCTTCAGCTACAACATTTTCCAGCTTGGAAGAAACGTTGAGTTGCTGGGGGTTGCAATGAGGAATCATTATCACCCACTTTTGGAGCTAGTTTTGCAGAGGAGGAGCTCATTGTTTCTCTGGGAGATCAGTGAGGAAGATCCCGAAGATTCATTGCAGATTTTTGCATTGGGTCATATGTTTCATCTCATTCACAACGTCGTATCTTCTCCATATTGCGTTATTTTCAGTGGGCACTTGTAGGAGGGGTTCACGCTGTGGATTAGAGGGTGTAATCTTCAGTGAAGGGAGAAACCTTTCACTTTGAAGATCAGTGGAGGAGGTTTCTACATCATTTGTAGAATTTCCTACCTTCTCCCTTTTTGTATTGTTATTGAGTTGCTACTGCTACCCAGCAACTCTGGCATTTTTCCATTTACTGTATTTTGGGTCAATTCCTTGGCGGATTGTGGTAGTATTGTTTTCTGGGGTTGAGATCTTTCTCCCCAATTTTATTTGAGCCTATTATTTCTATATCATTGTATTTATATCAGTTTTCAGTCATTCCTCACCATTGACTGTGTAGTCATAGCTTGTTGCCTAGTTGTGTAGCTGTGTACTTTCATTTTGTATGTACATTTGTCTTGAGGTTGATTTGGCCTAACTTGAGAGGTATTTCCTCAATTTATTGTATATCTATTAATGCTGCACACAATATAATGGCTATGCACTCTTCTTGCACCATATGTATTGATATTTCACTGCTGCTACTTGTAGAAGTTCATGTATTGTTGTAGCTCTCCATTTGGAGAATTGTTTGAGATACATAGGATTGGAGGATCTGAATAACCCTCCTAGGGTTATTTCTTTGAGATAATATTCTGGAAGAGTAATGTATGAAGGGTAAAACAAGGGATCGAATTCCCCTTTCAGCTTATTCTTGCATTGGCTTCCCTATACAGTGTCCTAGAGGACACTATCCTAGCAAATCCTGAAAAAGGATCATTACAGTGGTATCAGAGCTTCGAACTTGGCCCAGCCTGTGGAAGTTCAAATTGCAGAGACAGAAGAGATCAAGATGATGCAGAGGATGAGATTACTCTCATCAGTTTTTAGATCCAGCAAAGGCCTCTCCAAGGAGGTTGAGAAGACTAAAGAAGTAGAAGAGGAAGGACCATGCACTTCCTACTCTCACCAAGGAGAAGAAATGGAGCATGGAAAACACTTGGAATTCGAGATTCTAAGTGAGTATTGCTGAATATTTAGAAAGCCCTAGAGCCTTCCAAGAGACTCTACCTTTTCCACAATGTATTCAGCAGAAAGAAGAAAGAATACCCCACAGCTACGGGATGATGAGAGGCAATAGATTTCTATTGTCCACATTTGATGGATCACTCACATGTGCAACAGAGGTTTGGGTGAAGAAACTAGAGGCTTTCTTCTTGCTACATCCTGTAGTAGACAGAGAGGTTGTAGAAGTTGCAATGCTGCACCTTGAGGGTGAAGCAAAGACTTGGTGGTTTAGCCATTGGGACCATGCAAGGGTTTCTACTCTTGCTGATTTTTCTCAAAGATTGATCAGAAGATTTGGTCAAAGGAGGGAGGAGCCCTCACCACAAGCTGAAGAGACACATACCAGTACTGTCATAGTGATGGAGAAGCAACCTTCACCTCCAACTATTGAGGCATCCAACACTATTGAGGAAGAGACTCTTGCAGCAACACAAGATTCTTCTAAAACTCTCCAAGGTATCCCTAAGTTTTTATTTGTTATGGAGGATTGTATATCTATGCATGCTGATTGTCTAAAGAAGGAAACCTTCACTGCATTGTGCCATCACCTTCATACACCATTGATTTTTTGTGCACCACCATTGAGGTTGGGGTTTAAAATTTTTTTCATGGAAGAGATTGCATTTCAATGTCCCTTGAAATGCAAAGGCAAAAATCTATTTTGGGAAGATGGTAGACCTCATTGGAGGGATGCCAAGATGCAGGATGAAGGAAGAAATCCAAAAGGAGTTGAGTGGATGTGGATGAGAAGCAAGAGGATGGTGAGCCTTTTGCAAGTTTATGATATAGGGCAGCAAGAGGCAATGTTGCGTTGGCTACTCTTGAGAGAGTTTGGCCGACATAGGACCTATCCTTTTTCATGGGGTATGGAGAAGGAGGAGGACTGGCAGGATAATTACACCATGGGGTAGAGAAGAGAATGGGTGAAATATGATGAGATGGAATTCTTCTTACCACTCATTATGCCACCTTCACATATTGGTTATGGTGGAAGTATGGAGGAGAAACAAACATTCTTGTTGCTCAGATTATATTCAGATGTTGCCGGAGCAGGAGGAGGCACTAGCATAGTGCAAAGGGATTGCTCCTTGGCCTTAGATGCCCCAGTAGTAACTTCTTCATGGGAGGGACTCTATATGTGCAACAACATGATGAGTAGAGTCTTTGACAAGATCCATGTCAAATAATTGAGCTTTGAGATGACAGTGGCCCTACTCCACAGGCCAACAACGCTGTCACTTCAGAGTTGGGATTACTTGTTGAAGTGTTTCCAAAACTACTTCACAAGTGATGTACCTTGGAGACATGTAGGAGATGAGGATGAGGGAGTAATTTGTTGAAAATGCAGCAAGATGATGGAGCTTAGTGAAATGAAGTCGCCTTCACTAAGTGGGCCCGCAGGCAAATTCTGGCGCAAAATCTATTCTTAGACATATGGAGCATGGTCCGGGGATTGTAGTATGTTATTCTTGGAGTATTGGTCATGTTGGTAAAAATAGATGGGACTCTATTTTTTGGACCTATAGGTCTAAGTCTATTTTTAGACTGCCTCTCCTTAAAATAGGGAAGTCAAATATTATTTACCCTTAATAATATTTGGACTATAAACTTCAGTTTACTCTCTTGGAGCACTTCAGTTCGAGCCTTGGAAGTGGCTCATGCATCTGACAGAGGAATTATGCTATTCCTAGGGTTTGGTGAACACATGCATGGTTGACTTCAGTTAGGACTTCAGTGGCAGAAGTTTGGTGGAGTTAATGAGACAGCTAGTGGAGTTGTGTTCTGTTTATTTTAGTTGAACTAGTTGAGATTAGTTTAAGTAGCTAATCAATTAGTTATGAGTGGAGTGAATTAAATATTATTTAATTCATTAATTAGTAAATCATTATTCAACTCAAGAACACATCAGTTCACTACAATGCATGATCAGTTCAGTGGAGACCAGTGAAAGAGGTAGATGAAAGGGTGGAGTTAGCTATCAGTGGCGACATCAGTTGTGCATGAGATTTGCACCACACTTGGAGGAATTTCCCATGATGATTGTGCTTTCAAGCCAAGGAGATTCGAACCTTGGATCTCTATATAGACAGGCCATGATTGCGCAATAGAGGCAAGGCAATTGGCGGTGAGTTTTGAACCAGTAACCTGTTCAAAACTGAGCTAGTTTGTGTGTAAATTCATGAGATAGTACTGAGTACTTGTGAGGAGTATTGTACTGAGTTTGTTACATGATTTCTCCATTATAATATACACAATAGCTGCGGGGTTTTCAGCTATAAGCTTTCCCCATACATACTGTGTTAATGTGTATGATGAATTGATATGCTATCGCTTGTTTTATTTCCGCATGTGTGATGATCTGAGTGGAAGAGATTATGTGTTGCATATAAATTCGAATTGTATGTGATCAGGATAGTCTCGGTGGATAATTAATCATTATTCAGCAAATTTCTACATGTTATCAGAGCTATTGAAGCAGAGATTGATCATCACAGTGATTACAAACTTATTTCGGTAGACAGAGTCTGCATGCGGGCCAGGTAGCCTCCGGATTCATCTTTCTTCGGAAAGTGAAAGGTATGGTAAACGCCCCTTGCAGTCAATCTCTGTGCTAGAAATAATTTGTTCTCACAGATCTAGAGCGGCTAAGCTTTGAGGTGGAATTCGAAATTTTGCAGCAGTTTTGTTTTCTTGGTGCCGGTGTTGAAAATGTCTTTCAATGGTTTGCGACTCGAATATGCTCTTGAAGGCAGTTCGAATTATGTTGCATGGAAGGATCGCATGGAGGCAGTATTAGAAGATAATGGTATGAAGGAGTTCATAGATACGGATGTCCAAAAGCCCACTGATCCTGCTGAAGTCGAAGCATGGAAAAAGAAGATGGCGAAATGTCGAAGGATCCTGTTGGAGGGCGTCAAGGATCATATTGTATCCAGCCTGCATGGAAAGGCTTCTCCATATTTAATGTGGAAAGATTTGATGGATCTATTCCAGAGTAAGAGCGACCAAAGGAAGATGGCGCTCAAAGATAAGCTCAGGAACATCAATATGGAGAAAGGCGATAGTATCGCCAAATACCTCACGAAGTTCACTCAATGCAGAGATGAGCTCGGAAGTGTGGGGGTGACTATCGAAGATGAGGACATGGTCGACCTGGCTCTCCTTGGTCTTCTGAAGGCTTGGCACTCATATCAATATCGTGTCAATGGTTGGGAGAAGCTGCCGGGATGGGAGCGCCTTTGGGCGGATCTCATGCAGGAGGAGATAAGGAGGACTACTCGAGATGGATCTTCATCAAAGGGAGCTGATGAAGAAAATTGCACTTTAGTGGCCAAAGCAAAGAAGGGGAAGGGTAAGAAAACTTCTCATTCCGGTGCAAAGGGCAAGAAGCAGGATATGGCGAAAGTGAATTGTTTTCACTGCCATGATCACGGAAATTATGCTACCAATTGTCCAAAGAAGAAGAAGAACAAGCAAGCGGGAAGATCTGCAGATGGAGAAGCTTTGGCTTCACAGTTCGAGCTTGACTTTTCACTGATCGCATGCTTGGTTTCAAGTGTGTTGGGATCGGTATGGTTCTTGGATAGCGGTGCGTCATTTCATATGACGGGAGATCGGGAGTTGTTCTTAGATCTGGAGGACAAAGATTTGGGTGTGCACATCGAGATGGGCGATGATGGTAGATATAGTGCGACTGGTATCGGTACCATATCCTTTCAGAGGGAGTCTGGTAAGCCCTTTGTACTGAAGGATGTCATGCATGTACCTGGATTGAAGAAGAACTTGATCTCTGTGGCGATGTTGGAGGATAAGGGGTATGATGTGGTCTTCAGCGAAGGAAAAGCTTTCCTGCGCAGTAAGACTACTGGAGAGACCCGAAAGATAGGGGTTCGAACCAAGAACCTTTATCAGTTGCAGGTAGATGGCTGCACAACTATGGCATGCAAAGCGGGAGAAGTGGTGAGCTGGGATGATGAGGGCGAACTGTGGCACAGGAGATTGGGCCACCTTCACCATGGAGCTTTGAAGATTCTGCAGCAGATTTCTACTGGGCTTCCTAAGGGCACTCTTGCGCAGTCAGATCAGTGCAAGGGGTGTACTTTAGGGAAGTATGTGAAAGCCATCTTTCACGAGAAGGATAGTCGCGCCACGACGATCCTTGAGAGAGTTCACACAGACGTGTGTGGTCCTTTCTCAGTTGCTTCGACAACAAAGCACAAGTATTATGTGATCTTTGTTGATGATTTCTCTCGAAAGTGCTGGATCTTCTTCATGCATAAGAAGAGCGATACATTCGCGAAGTTCTGTGAGTTTAAAGCACTGGTCGAGAAGGAGTCGGGGAAGAAGGTGATTTATCTAAGGAGTGATAACGGTGGTGAATTCATCTCGGCTGAATTCAAGGAGTTCTGCAGCGCAGAAGGGATTCGGAGAGAGCTCATCGCACCCCATAACCCACAGCAGAACGGGGTGGCTGAGCGGAAGAACGGAACGATCGTGGGTGCTGCACGGGCGATGTTGCATGATCAAGGCCTACCCCTTCACTTGTGGGCTGAGGCATGCAATACAGCAGTGTATGTGCAGAACCGTTGTCCTCACAAGGTTCTTGGCATGAGTACACCAGAGGAGGCTTATTCTGGCAAGAGGCCTGATATTTCCCATTTGCGGATTTTTGGTTCTCCTGTCTACATGCATGTGACGAAAGATGCGAGAAGGAAGCTGGATCCAACTGCTGAGGTTGGAATATTTGTGGGGTACACTGATACACCTCACAACTATCGGGTGTATTTGTCAGACAGTCGCAAGACTGTTGTGCGACGGGATATAAAATTTCGGGAGGAGAAAGCCATGCAGTGTTCGCTTGAGAGGGAGCTACACTTGCATGCAGATGAGGAGCTGTTAGTTCCTAAGGAGGAGCTTCCGGATGTGGATCAGCCACAAGAGGAAGTTCAGGAGGTGGAAGAAACCACCTATGCAGCGCCAACCATCAGAGGGCGCATGCGCACTACAGAAGCTGAGCGACTGGCTCGAGATGCAGAGAAGGTTGTAGGACCACCTACAGCACAGCGCAGACAGAGGCAGTCACCGGATCGGTACACTGGATACATGGCTCTTGTGATTCAATGTGTTGTGACGGAGCCATCCTCTTTTGAGGAAGCTGTGGAGGAACCCGCATGGGTTGATGCCATGATCGAAGAATATGATTCGATCGTCAGGAACAGTGCATGGGAGATTGTCCCAAGACCGGTGGGAAAATCAGTGGTGGGTTCATGATGGATCTACAAAGTGAAGCAGGCGGCTGACGGGAGTGTGGAGAAGTACAAGGCGAGATTTGTCGCCCGTGGCTTTTCACAGATCGAGGGGATTGACTATGAGGAGACTTTTGCACTTGTCGCAAGGTACTCTTCCATACGGACGATCCTTGCTCTCTCAGCGCAGATGGGGTGGCACATTCATCAGATGGATGTGAAGACTGCGTTCCTCAACAGAGTTATTGAGGAAGAGGTGTACATAGAGCAGCCTGAAGGTTTCGAGATCTTCAGCAGTGAGTCTCATGTGTGCCGACTCAAGAGAGCACTGTACGGGCTGAAGCAAGCACCTCGTGCTTGGTACACTCGGATAGACAGCTACTTCACCGGGCTTGGATTCTCCAAGAGTGAGGCGGATCAAAACCTGTACCAGATTGTGGTGGAGGGGAAGCTGTTGATCATCGTACTGTATGTAGATGATCTGATTTTGACTGGCGATGAGCAGTTGATACTTTCATGCAAGGAGGATCTTGCATGAGAGTTTGAGATGAAGGACTTGGGCATCCTTCATTATTTCCTAGGATTGGAGAT